>CAJNIZ010012047.1:14457-32040 GCA_905231905.1 Symbiodinium pilosum | reverse complement strand
GGTTCAGGGTTTAGGGTGCAGAGGTGTTTGGGGTTTAGGGTTCAGGATTTAGGGCGGGTTTAGGATTCAGGGGTCAGGGCAGGGGGTTTAGGGTTTGAGGTTTGTCGAGGTATGCTGTAGGATTTAGGCTCTTGTGGAGATCGGGGGGTGGAGTCTTATGTGTTGTGGACTTTTCTTGATGAATCTGTTGGCACCACCAGCGAAGACCTGGAAAGTCACACTTGTTCCCCTCCGCAGTTGTCAAACGAGTCCTTCCTACCTGATAGCAGGTCCCATGGGATCTCTCTTTTAATACAATGCAGTTTGATTTTTGGCTTTGGTGTTCTGGTGCATCCTAGTTCAAAAGATACCTCTGCTTGCAAGCCTTCGCCTCTGGAAAGCGTGTAGATAAGGCTGCCTGGTGAGATGGACAATGTCATACTGCCACCCGAGGACCTTCACAAGCAAGGGCCTTTGTCAATGGGCTTCTTGAAGAATTCTTGTAGAAGCTTGAATAATTACACTACCAGTACTCGTATGATTCCCAGATGACCCTTATCAAATTATGTAACATGTGCCTAAACCACATTCTGTTATCACAGGATCCTACATGTGGGCATCCTTCCCTTGTAACATGCAGAAACCGTGAGTGTCAAGGCAGGCTCGCAGGTTTGAAGGTCCGATTAGGGTTTAGGGTTTAGGGTTTTTTGCCCCAAGATAGGGACAATTCTAGCCGCAAACCCATAAAATCAGTCAAACATGTCATTGTTATGCATACTTTTGGGGTTTGGGTAGGGGCCTGGCTGTTATTATGAATGTCAAGTTTTCAGGATTCTGCTCGTCGAGGCCTTTGTATGCCTGGCACTTAGGTAACTATGTCCCAGCTGTAACCATACTTAGCGCACTGAGGGGATCTTATAATTGAGTTAGAAGTAAAGTTATAAGTTATAAGTTATAAGTAGGTCAAGAACCTTAAACGCTAAAACACTAAACCTTAAACCCTAAAACCCTAAACCTTAAACCCTAAAACCTTAAACCTTAAACCCTAAAAACCTAAAACCCTAAACCTTAAACCCTAAAACCTTATACCATACACCCTAAAACCAGTGCCTCAAAGAACATCTGGCTTGTGGATCTGACTAACAAATATTGTCCCTCGAGCGGCGCGAGACCCTTTCCCCACAAATTGCTGCAGAGGACGCCGTTTAAACACTACACCCACACCGTGCCGGGAAAGAGTTGGAGCCAAGTACGGTAGCACGGGACGCTCCGAAATATTTGATCTAAACCACCTTAAATGGCCTCTGTGGTGCTGAGGGGGGTGGGGGAATAAATGCACGGACTAGGAAGCTATGCAGGGATCATTATCCAGTTTCAATTCCATCCTGAATGAAAATCTCCAAGCTTTACTAACTAGACCCCTATAACCGCACCTTTGGTGATGCCTAGCTTCATGTCTAATTAGTATCTTCTTTGTACGAAGCTAGATTCCCCAAATAAAGGGGAAAGGTATAGAGTATAGAGGCCTAGGTAGCTGAGCTCTGTTTCGAGAAGATTCCCCATCGTTGGCTCTGGCCCAGAGCTCTCTTTATCCCCAGCCCTTAAAAAAGAGTCTCCCCGAACTAGCCCCGAAATAATTCTCAAGCGGAACCCTTTGCATCCCCTTCATAATCCCAGTTCATCCATGGGTTTCTAAGACCCCCAGATTTCAAGGCCCCCCAAGAGCCTGTAAAAACTCCGCAGGGTTCCTGCTCCCGAGTCCTGAGCCTGTTACACCGAACTGGGTTATATTGGGGTTATATGGGAATAATGGAAAATAAAATGGAAACTGCAGGGATTATAGAGGTTATGTGGGGATTATAGGGTATATGTTGGGGATTATATGGGGATAATGGAAATTTCTATGGAAACTATTCTGTTATAGGATATTACAGGGTTAAATACGGGTTTATTTTGGGGGGACGGGTCCTCCTTTGGAGGGGCCCGTATGCAACCGCCGTCTTTGAAGGCGTGCAAGAACTAAGGGGCTACAGAACTGGAATAAGCCTTTCCATGGAGTAGAGTAATTGATATAGTTGGCTTTCAGGGAAATGTAATAGCCGTCATAGTTGCATTTCAAGAAAATGTGAGGAGGTTTTCAGATAGGTCGGAATAGTTTAATGTAGAGACTATCAGGAAAGAACATAATAGGCAATTCTGCCAGCTCTACAGTACTCCCACATCCCAGCCTGGGAAGGATAACGTTTTGCTGGATATCGAGACCCCAAAGCTCCACTGGCTGGAGATTCAAGGGCGTCTGGAGTTTGACCGTGAGGTGCGGGCCTCGTGCTTACACTTGAGACTTTAGGGTTTAGGGCTTAGTATGGCTTAGTCTAGCTGAGCATGCTGTTTGGTTTTTTGTAGCTCACGTATACTCCTACATAAGCCTTACGGAGAACCTTCTGCGTAGCTCTGGGATTGCGCTATCCTTGTGCACGGGCGTTTCGCGGACATACCTCGTGTACCTGCACGCTGCTCCTTTGCCCCAAAGTATATGCCATGCAACGAAACCTTTAGGCATGTTGTACAAAACTACTCAAGAATTGTATAAGCAGTGTTCGCAATGCGATCGGTATGCACGCACCCTCAGCTTCATGACTCGTGTAACCTGTGGGCAAACAGCCTGTGGTTCAAGGACCATGTATTCCTATTTGGTGCTTGACGCCCTCAGGTTCTCATGACTTGCATTCAGGCAATCGCAGCAAAGTCTCAAATGCAACGATCTCTTGATCCTTCTTAAAAGACACAGATAGTAGCATACCTTCCAAGTCTGTCATCCTTCCACTAATAGCTGTTCAGTGTTGAAACTTTGTTTACTGTGACATTTCCCATCAAGCTGAGACAAGAGGGACCTTCAAGAGAATAACAGGAAGCTGGTATTGGAACCGTATCCTTGGACGGCGAACCTCAATTCCAGCGTGCCCTCCTCATTGACGAACCTTTCATTGCCCCTAGGTAGGAAAAATCCAGGTTATGACTTAGCAACATGCTAGCTGTATTTTCTGTCAGTTTACATTAACTGTTGGTTTAAGACAACGCTAGTGTTCTGAAATATATACTCATACCTACGGAGGTTGTGATTGCCCAAGCTCTCAGCTTAAAGACTGGACAGGTGAATGTGACCCTACACGCTCACTCCGTCAAAGTGTGGGGCATTCTGGAGATGGGGACGCTTGTCCTTCTGAGGATACTGTAGAAGTCTGCATAGCTGCCGATATTTGTTTCTTTTGCTGCTATCTATTAATAGTATTCTCATTATCGATATGATTATTGCTACGACGATGGTTATGGTCATTATTATTGTAACTTCATCCGCCCTACCGTGATGGGGCTGAAGTTTCCCACCGAAAATGCTTAATAGCACAATCATTGGGGTTGCTGTCAAGGAAGGTCAAGCTAAGCTACCATGATATGGGCACATAGCAAATTAAACAGGATTTCCTTCTTATAGTGACTTCGTTTAAGTTTCTTAACAGCAGCCCAGTCATAGTACTTCCAGTCCCTGGAGATACAACGTTTCATGTTCTTGGGTTGACATAGCCATAGGATGTGTACTCAAAATTCCTGCATGACCCTAAGTACCGTATACCTTGGAAATCATGGTATTATACCATGCTAAGGTCATGCAGGGATTTCAGTATGAACAGTGGTGTTTGAATCGCAGCAAGAGGCTAGTAGCAACAACAAGCGCAGCGAGTAAGAGGCAACCAGAAATTCACGCCAAGGACGGCCGAGCGCCCCATCCCTCCGAATGTCAAGGCCTTTCCAGGGAGCAGCCATCGAATGATTGGATGCTAGAATGGGGTAAGCTTGCATTCTATGCATCCCCTGCATAGATCATGCAATAGATAACATCTCCTTTGAGATTTCGAGCAGAGCTGGTCAAATTTCGGGTTCATGAAGCCCTGGGCTTTGAAAATTGCTCCTCTATTCCCTCACCGCTGGTCGCCTACTTCAGGGGCCTTGGGTAATCGAGTCGCATTACAGGAGACCCCCTAGTCACACCATGGCGCGAGTACTTTCCCTGACTTTTCGGAGCCCGAAAACCTCTTTCAAGGTAGCTCCCAGCCCTTCATAGTATATTATGAGTATGCCTTTATAGTATATTACACCATGTCCCCCTGGTGAATGCAAAGGTCCAGGGCTCACGGCTCCGGGCTTTACGTGCCATACAATCCTCTCCCCCCCTATTAACCCCCCCTCCACTTCCCTACCATTAAGCATTCCCCATTTTTTACAATATACCACAATCCGAATATTTGATATTAGGGGGGTGGGTGTTTTTGATACGGGAGAGGGGGGGATGAGTGCAGTGGCCGAAGTTTGGACAGGCTGAAATCGTTCTCTGGGGTGACGAGGAGTCCATTACCGTGATTATGGCCGAAGGCCTCTTCTTGGTGAACAAGGCCGGCTCCAGAAGATGAACCTTTTTCAGATATGAGCTATAGTCTAAATTCCCTAAAGCAGGGCTACATAGGGGATAATGTAGGGGAGTGTTATAGGGGCTATTAAGGGGGATACTAGGAATTTAGACTATAGTTCACATATTTGAAGCAGATATTCGCCCCAAGGTTTCCCAACATGAACAAGACCATGTAGGTCTTACTCAAAGGGACCAACCCGAAAGAGAGCTTTTGTTTCGAGGAAGCTGGTTGAAATACAAAGCTGCAAAAGAAGTGGACTCTCCGCCGAATTCTGGGGTCGAGGGCAGAACTGTTAGTCCGCTCATTTTCATGGATGAGTTTGTTCTGAAGGTAAGGGTTCTTATAAGGTTTGAAGACGACGGTTTGTCGGTCAAGTTTGACAGAGCTTGAAGTGCGGGCAGGGTTTGTTGGGTAATTGCTTGAGATGCTTCGGCTCTTGATGTTGTGGCGGTATGAAAAATTCCAACAAAGAGGTTGTTGCCCCAAGTCAGTTTCGCTTCGGCTTGGGGTGTTGGATAGCATCTGGGATCTCGAGGTTTCCAATTGGATTTGTGTTGGTGGGGGAGATCTTTGTAAGAAGGATCATAGTGTTTGGGGGTGCGGGTATATCGAGGGCACCCCAAGCTCTCAAGCTAATTATGATGCCTCCATGAACAATATTAAAAAAACAAGCAATTGCTCGAATCCTTTGAGACTGGAGGCCAGGGCTTGAGGTTTCTAATTCGAGCCCGCCACAAACTAAGAAGGCCATGCTTGAGGTCTTAGGGTGTCTAACTGCCCTGTACCTTTCTCGAAGTAGCAGCCAAGCAAAGCTGAAGTTTGGTCATGAGCCCCAATCTGGAAGCCATAAAACCCTAATCTGCTTCCAAAACTGAGCCCTGAACTCGAACCCGGAGGTACCTTGGAGTTTGCAAAAATCTAACAATCTTGGGTCCTGCTTTTCAAACTTCCCATCACCAGGTCTATATCGTATGCTGGCATAGAGGACCCAGAGATCCACGGAAAGACCCACCCGCATCTATTGGCATCATGTGCTCCATTGCTGGAAGCCTACCTCTCCGAAGCCTGATTCTAAGTTGATTTGGAATATCGACGACCTCATGAAACCATTCATCCCCTTCGTAGTTATCAAAATTGCGTGACCTCTTTGAAGTGCCCTGTTGCTCAAGCTCCAGCCATTTTGAAATTTTCAAACCTCTCGCAGTCTGGAAAAGCCCCACCCATGCAATCTCCTGACAAGCGGCAAAGCGTAACCTTGTAACCAAAGTTGCATAAACGCCCCTATATGCACGCTGTAATCAAGCCATGAACCGCTCTCAGAGAGTTTTTTGAGTCCGAAACCTGTATCCTATGTAATGTAGGTACTTGGTCTTGGCATTTTTCAACCATACTCCCGAAACCCTAAACTTTCCCCGAACCTTATTTAACACCCCAAACTTCAAGCCTGCAGGTTGTGGCAGTCCTTGGAAACCTCACCGCAGTTGGAAGTCCCAGCACTGAAGCTGGGCAGCAAAAGCCCGCCACACCTGGGTACGTCTCAAAATGCAGGTTGCTGTAATGTTTGGGGTCCCAGTTTGAGGGCCCCTATACGAAGTATGTCGGGTATAGAGGTTGGCGGGCCCCCTTGATTGAAGCTTGGCTAAAAGAAATCCGAGGCTCAAACTCCTCTTCTCCAGGCCCTTTTTTCTTCGAGCAAGCACTTCCGCAACCCTACCTCTTGTGTCCAGTGCTAGCATAGTAGTGGGTAATTATGCCATGGTCATCTGCAAGCAGCAAATGCCACCAGTGGTATCTGTAGTCTCCTTAGGATTTTTCCGTTTTTTTTTGTATAGTCTAACCCTATAAGGCATTGCACAAGATAGTATTTTTGTCATAGATCTACTGTGATTACAGGTACTATGTAGTATGCGTTGGGGAAATCCGGAACTACCTGAGGTCCCTGATTGCACGCGGCGCTTGTTCTCTTACATCCACAACATTGATTAGTTTCCCCAATAAATCCCCTATGCCCATCCTACCAAGATTGTATATGGGTGGTTGTCAAAATTATGGTCCTTTTTTGAGTACCCTAAATATTAGGTGCCGTATTAGAACAGGGATCCAAAAAGGGACCATAATTTTGACAACCGCCCGTATATCTGTGTGTCTCTCTAGGTTGGCACCCATTTCTACCACTCAACCCTCAACCCTCAATGGTAGGATCCCGCGAGAGGAACATTGAGTTGACAAACTTCGACACGAAATCACACACCTTAGGCTGGGTTGCTGTTAAGGAGCTTAAATTAAGTTCCCATAATGGGTATATATAGTAAATAATAGGGTTTCCCCAATACAGTAACGTAATTTAAGTTCTTAACAGCAACCCAGCTTAGGTTTCATAGGGTTTAGGGGCCCAGCTTCCATTTCATTTGCCATAATGGAAAGTCGAGTCAAACGGTTTGAGGGTCCATTACTTTAATCCTCCATCTTACATCCCACAAACCCCCCAGTTTCCATTTCATTTACCATTTGCTTTTCCATTTGTATGCCTATATCGCGTATATTCTCGTATAACCCGTCTATAACACCTCTATAACCCCTTCAAAGGACCCTATAGAATCCCTAAACTCTGAAACCCGGCAATCTCCCACAAGTTGTTCTCGCGCCAAGGAGAGTCAATCTTGGTCTCGCCTGGCAGAGACCGCCGAGGCTTCAGCGACCCAACTCCGGGTGCGAGGTGCGCAGCTCCTGCAGAGATTCAGGGGTTTAGGGCCACCCAGGTTTCCAATCATTTAGGGTTTAGGATTTCGGTTTAGGAGTTTAGGGTTTAGGGAGTGGGGTTAGGGACATCAGCCCCAACATGGGGAGCCAAACGGAAAAAACAAGATGGAAAATGAAACGGAAATGGGGCTTGGCCCGAAGAGAACTGGGGTGCTGAGTTAGCCTGAGTTAGCCCTTTCTATTTTTTGGAGGTCCCAAGTTCTTTACAAACATAAGCTATGTTCAAAAGGAAGACCTTTAGTTCTTGGGGATTCTAGAATTAGAGTGGGGACGTATTTGGTTTAGGGATTTAGGCTTTGAGGGCCCCCCCTACTAGTTCCTGCCTTCTTGAGGATGGTGCTTGGGGAACAGTCAGTTAGGCAAAGTCACCAACTCCCAAGCAGGAAAGTTCCCAAACCCCCAAACACCTGAATTCCTCAATCTAAATCCCTAACGCACCAGTGGGGACCCCATAATCTGTACTCCCACAAGGATACATCACTAGGTCTCCTAAGCGCTCCCTAAACCCTAAACCCTATACTATGAGACACTGGGAGGCAACCAAAGCTCTTGGCCAACTGGGGCCTCCTTGGCCGTATCGGCTACAGAGTTCCCTCAGCCTCCGGCAACCACTGAGACCGAGGCGGCTGCTTGGGGGCTTCGGGGGGCTAGGAGCACCGGAGATCTTAAAGGGAGTGGATGTGGACATCTATAGATATACATGCGTGTAGAGAGAGAGAGAGAGATCTATATATATATATATGTATGTATTAATTGACTTTGAGCTTTTGATGTTGGACATTCGGCTCTCAATCTAGAAGGTTGCAGCTAACGAATTCGGTGGAGTCAGCAACTTGGGGGTATAGGATTCAGGCTGAGGTTGGCGACATGCTGCATGTGTGGGCCGTACATAGCAAGAAGTCAGCTTTGTGCATCCCTTATTTAGCCTTCATTTGCCCTTGTGGAAGTCATATCACAATTATTGGGCCCTAACCCTTGGATTGGTATAGTTTTGGAGGGGTGACTGGAAGCCGCTTGCCTCATTAGGTCTTGAAAGCTTTTTATATGCTTGTTTCCCTGATGCTTCATTTGAGTGTACTTCATGTTGTTTTGGGATATTGTGGTTCCCACATGTTCCCACTATAGTGTGGCGTGATGCTCTTCTTACGGGCTTGGTGGTTTATCGGAAGGATCTAAGCCCGCTTGGTCCAACGACCAAAGCAATCTGCTCATCTGAGATGTGTTCGTATCATGCTCAAGAGGATAAGAGGAGAACCAACTGGTTCTCTCCAACCGTTGACCCCCTTTCTCTACCCCCATACTTGTAGCATCCTCATACTGTAGGGACCTCCAGAAACGACCATGGTGCTGCAGCAGCTGTTTGACTACAACTCCCGCAAATAAGTTTAACTGGCAACAGCTTGATTCCCAGAGGCCTTACCGACCTACTTGGTGCGAATATGTGCCGGATATTTCTACTTGTCCTAGCTAGCGTAGGAGGTGTGATGGTATTGGCCTTCAGGGCGTTTTTCTACAGAGTTCTTTCCACCTGCTCAGGCTTGCTGTTTGTTATTAGGGGATGAAGTAATGGAAAAGAATCGGAAGCTAGTAAATGGTTTGGCTGTTGGACGTTCTATAGGGACTATCTACAGGGATCAAGTCCATTCCCTGCGAACAGGCAGTAAGCAGGAGGTGTTTCTTCGTTGTTAGCATACTACTGGGTCTCTGCAAGCGTTCCAAAGATATGGAGGTTTCTGGAATCTGAGGTCCCTATAATCAGGATTATAATCAGGATGCTAATATTTTGGAGTCTATATTGGGACCCTACCCATGCATTTAAACTCGCCTGTAAGGTTACCCCTGCAGGTCCGATATTTGGCGAGCTCACCGGTTTATGACGCCCACTCTGACACGATGCTGGGTGGCATTCTCTTTCGAATTTGGACCTTCTAAGCTGCGGATTTAGGGAGACCTGTGGTACCTGAATATCCCACTGCAGCACCAAAGTTCTCAAAGTCTAAAGGGCTATGCATAAAGTCTAGCCATCCTAGTGACAGCAGTAAAACCAACGCTTGGTAAAAGCTTGGGAACCCGGTAACAGCTTGCGAGCCTGCGAGCATGTTGTTATTGATAGGGTGCTTCTACATGGCGTGGGCGTTGGTCAGAGTCCGGAGTTCCAGAGTGTGAGGCATCCCTTGAGAATAGCAAGTTTCTGTACATGAAGTGGAACTCGTGCAGGCTTTATGACATTAGGGTGGACAAATTCCATGACATGTGATACAACACCGACAGCCTTCCGGTCCAGGCAGAACTCTTGCCACCTCATTATCCAAGATCTAAGCAGCTTTTGTTTGTGCTTTGCCATATGGGGTTGCCCAAAATCATGGGTACCTTTCTGGGGGCCCCATAAAAAGGATTCTAGTATTTTAGGATCTATATTGGGTGTCACCTATTTTTGGGAAACTACCATATATACGGCTCGAATCTTCAAGTTCTTCCAGGACCTCTCTGCGGGTCAGTTGTAGACGTAGCTAGCTGGGCAAGATCTGAACCCAGAAGTAGTTGACGGGGATGCTGGCACCCTAGCACCTCAGCGCATGGGCTGTTGTTCTAGGGTTTAGGGTTTTAGGGTTTAGGTTTAGGGTTCAGGGTTTCCCCTAAAGCGCTTGGACTCTACGAGCCCACACAAACGGCCTCCACAGGATAAATCCAAGGTTGTTTTTTGAGGAGTTCCCATGTGTGCCACTGTGTATTTCGAGGGCCAGGAGATGAGTAATGCGCATGAACCCTAAACTTGAAGCAAAAAAGCGAATTGGCTGAAGGGTTCCTAGGATGGTCTCGATATCTATCACACTTGGGGTCCCCATATTTTCCCACCCAAGTTTTGACGAATGCCCGCAGCCTAAACCCCAATACCTAAACGGTGTGGCATCCAGGACCCTGCTGGTTTTGGATCGCCCGCTGACCTTCCGGCACTTTGCGGGCTTGGTGGATGAGAGTGTGGAGACTTGCAGCATTTCAAATGGAATTGGCAAATGTGGGAATACGGAATTCTGTTCCTTTTATTAGTTTCCGTGCAGCGACAAGCAGCTCAGATTTAAGTCCCCGTTTGCCTTAAACGTGCCTTGCAATCTTTTAGTTTCCGGAGTGCACCACCTCAGCAAAAGCCACTGTTAAAGGTATCTGAAGATTTGCTGGCTCGCGCTGCTCATTCCGGAGACAAAATTAGTTCTACAGCCAAGCAGCCATCGGTTCAGCCTTTTTTGCATTTCTGCCGGACATACAGTCCATCCAAAACACTCTCCTTGTCGAATGCTTGGGTAAGGGACAGTTTGCTGCAGAGCGAAAACCTAGTTAAAGCATTATTAGGAGATTGTAGGGCATCATAGGGATTACGAGTTCATGGCCTGTGAAACTCTCCTACATGTCGCCATGGAGCTGTTTTCTGCAATGATCCTTAAGTCCTTCAACCACGATCCTTGTCCATTGTGGCACACGCGGCGGTACTTGGTGTCGCCGCATGGCCCCTGGTCAACAAGCTAGTTATCAGCCCTCCTACCAAGAACGAGCCTTCCCACCCCCCCCCCCCTCACTATAGTTATCCCACAATGTCTCGCCATTTTTTATGGAGGGGAATATGTATCCTGATGGGGCGAGGGCTGATTATTCTGGGAAACGGGGCAATAGTCTTGTCTTGAAGTCAATTTGCTAATCTCATGGAGCGGTCTTGCAAGCACAGGAGTAGAGTAAAGCATCCGGTAATATGAGTTATACCCAGTAATTACTTGGAGGGTACTTACCACTAAACTGTAGGTAAGTGGGGTCACAGGATAGGCTCTGTTCCCCTGGTATCCCCTAGCCCTACATACTGGGCAATCGAAACAGCCGTTCCAGGAAACCAGCACCGATTTTGCAATACTCTATGAGGCCGAAAAGCTATTTGAACTGTACTCCCTGCCTCTCTGCGGTCCTGCACGCCTCTGGACTCCCAAGCCCCCATCAACATGGCAACATCGCTGACAGGATTGCTACCTGGGTTTGTTGTGATGATTCGTCGCGTTGTTCTTGCTGTTCGCTAAGGGCCCCAATTATATGCACCGTGCTTGTTTTCAGTAAAGGAAACTTCGTGCCTATGATGATCTCAGCATCCATTTAGGTATTTGAGAGTGATTCAACCCTGAGCCCTGAATCCGAAAACCCTAAACCTTTCCAGAGTTTCCCGCATCCGTATTTATATATATATATACACATATCCCTATAACCCCAGTTTCCATTTCCTCTTCCATTTTCTTCTCCATGTGATTCTCCGAATTGGGGTATTATGTTCTGAGGCTCTGTATGCCCCTACATGTTGTTACATACCCCTCCAACATAATCCTCATGTACTCCTTACATAACCGCTACATAATCCCTACATGAGCTACTGTCAATATTCGCCTCATTAAAAGACCCTTACTAGTTGACATGGAGGTCCTCCTTGTAGTTTAGTATCATCCGTAATAGAGTCCCAAATCGTGAACCCATGTCCAAGAGTTTTCTGAGCAATATTGACTGTAGCTCACATAGCCCCTATATACGTATGGACCCTTTTTGGTTATAGATAATATTGCGGCACCATATATTTAGGGGTACCAAATGGGACCCTAATTTTGGGAAACACCCACATCCCTAAACCTAAGCCCTTGAAACCCTAAACCCTTCAAACCCTAAACCCTTAACGAGGAAAACACACACTGGCCTCGGCCAAGCCTTGCTGCTGCCGTGGCGCTGCTGGACCCGGGGCCTACACTTCCAGTGTTTGGGGTTATATAGGGGTTGTATTGTTTAGGGTTTAGGGCTATATTGGGGTTATATTGGGATAATGGAAAATAGAATGGAAACTACTAAAGTACATTGGGGTCATATTGGGATAACGGAAAAGAAATGGAAGCTATTATTTAGGGTTCAGGATTCAGGGCTTAGGGCTAAGGGTGTAGGCTTTAGGGTTTAGGATTAAGCGTGTAGGATGTAGGGTTTAAGCTTAAGTTAGGGTGTAGGATGATGCGTGTTTCTAAAACAAGGTTTCTAGGAGCCCCAAGGTGCTTTGGGGATTACAGGGGTATACGGGGTCCCTAAGCTTTAATGTTTTGTCCATCAGCGGTAGTACATGAACCCCGTATGTAT
The DNA here is from genome assembly GCA_905231905.1 of Symbiodinium pilosum. Classification (NCBI taxonomy): domain Eukaryota; class Dinophyceae; order Suessiales; family Symbiodiniaceae; genus Symbiodinium; species Symbiodinium pilosum. The sequence continues at coordinate 19,696 of CAJNIZ010012047.1, read as the reverse complement.
GAAGAATGATGTTCTTGATTACTCATCCCCTGGGTCTTTGGCCATTATTTTACCTATTTTGGAGGTCCAGGTATGCGTCTACAAGGGATCATGTAAGGTCATTTGGCTTCCGCACCACTCCCTAAACCCTAAACCTAAACCCAGTCAAAGTTTCAAGCAGTGCTTGAAGGTTCAGGCCTGTTTATGGTGAATCGTACGGCTCTGCTTGGAAAACTGTCCTTTGCACTGTTTTACTTGGGAGTACATTTTCTACTTCTGGCCTTGTACGCAGTGTAACCTCAACACTATTCCAATCATGCCTCTGCATCACGGGGAACACTGACTATGCCAGCTGAATCCTAAAATCCTAGCGCTATCCCCTAGGCCCCAATCTCCACAAACAGGCCCCCATGTAGTAGTTTTGCGCTGAGGGACGCTCCGGGTTTCGTCGGAATTTGTCAGCTTGCGGTAGGGTCTCAAATGCGGTGACTCGTACACTACAGTTTCACCAGTGTACACGAGAATGAATCATCTGGCGGCCTACCTTTAGCGGCTGAATCGAGATATACTCAATCTGGTGCATTTTTCTATACATAGATCCATCGAGGCAACTGCAGGTGTCATTTGTGGTACTATACCTGGTTCAGAAATGCCTGCATACTAGGTTTCACCATCTTTCTCATGGACCTTACTTAGTGAAACCTGTAATCACTCTTGTACCTCCCAAAACCCCAAGCCTTGCCACTCTGACAGGTTAAGGGTCTAGGATTTATCGGGTTGAGGCTCCGTGGCTTTGGGATGAACCCCATTCTACATGGCTTTTGCAGTCTGGGATTTAGGCTGATGGGGTGTTCTTGTGCCATTTTGTGCTCACCACTGGTAGTTCCGCGGTGAACCTAACACCGCCAACATGTCAACAGCTTCTCAAAACCAAAGCCACCGTTGGGCTTCTTATGGTGTGGGGACAGGCAGGACTTTCGTTGGCGTATGGAAGGTTCTGAGGCGTCCACAATCAATTTTGATCCTGAACCCTTGGCCCGAACAGAACGGCCTGTGGTACCGTTGGCTGGCTGGAGATGCAACGCACCCGTTCTTCCGGAGAACCCAGGGCCCAAAGTCCCTGTACGCTTTAGTCCCTTACCTAAGCCTAAGCCTCCAAAGCGAAACATCTGCATCTCCACAGCCAGATCGTCTGAGAGCCCTCCACACAAAAAGCGCACAGCACAAAAAGAAGCACAGCTTAGGGTTTATATTATACTAGGCTAAAATATACTGTAACGTGCTATAATATACTAGAATATACTAGAAAATACCATAATATATTATAATAATGTACTATCATGTACTATCATGTACTAGAATGTACTATACTGTACTTAAATGTACTATAGTGATACGCCACAAGCCCCAAGCGAGAGTTTTGCCAGGAGGGGCGCTCGAACGTGATCTTCCGCACCGGTGAGGTTCTGCGAGGGAGGGGATTCTTACTAGAATCTGGTTCCATCCCACTTCCAATTTGACTTTCAATCTTTAATTAGAGGTGGACTCAGGATTTTTTCGTGGAGGCTGAAGATGAAAGAAGGGTTTAGGTTGTTAAGCTGGCTTGTGTCTTGATTGAACCTGGTTTACTCAAACCAGTATGTATTCAAGGGTATTTTCTGGAACTCTGAGGGCCCCAATCAAGTAGGACTCAGAACTAAGGACTGCCGAAGACCTCCCTAAGGCTTCCCTGAACCCAAAACCCTAAAGCACATAAGCTCCCAGAGGGTTTCCTGAAATATAGGGAGCTTTATTGGGTTGCTGTTAAGGTAAGGAACTTACATTAAGATAGCATAAGGGGTGTATATATATACACACATAGTAATTCGAATCGAATTCCTTAACAGCAACCCAGCTTTAAGTTCCACCATGGTACCCCCTGAGCAAGCCTGTGCGATTGAGAAAATCGGAGCTAGCATATTGGGTTCAGGGTTTAGGGATATTGTCCCAATGATGGAGACTGGGATGGTAAAGGAATTTTCCACATAGAAATTCGGACTATGTGTAGTGGCTTGACGGGATTTGGGTTTGCCAAAAATTAGGGCACCCGTTTTGGCAGGTACTTATACCAAGGAGTACGGTAGATTCGGGTCTATATTGCCAAGCTCCTACAAAGAAGACACAGCTTCAGAACGACCAGCAGGTGTTTCGGGAAAGACTTGGGATCTAGATCGTCTGTTGCCAGCAAGATCAGATAAGCGGCTTCCCAATCCCAACAGCTAGCACCAGGATCCTCCTGAATTGGGTGCAAACAGGCGCTGCTAGGTGTGGAAGAGGTGAAGTTTAGGATTTGAGGCTGCCGTGCGTTCGGGATTCGGGCTGAGAAGCACCATTTTTTGGTCATCTAGGGTCTGGACATGCAGGACTTCTTGGATAGCCACCAGAGCTTCAGGAAGGTTCGAGCCATGAGCGCGCTAAACTGCAGACGCCAGAAATGGTCTACGCCCACGATTGGATGCTCATCATCAATCTCGTAACTTCCTATATAAGCCCTCGACCGGACAAAACCCCAAACGGCTACACCTTGACCCCTAAGTCCCGCCTCAGCTAGTGCAGATATTCCTTAACTTGCTATAGGTTTCAAAGTTGTGTCATTACTGCATGTCCCAGATTCATACCAAAGCCGCTGAAACGAAAATCATATGAGGTTTTAGGGTTTATGGTTTAGGGTTTAGGGATGAAATCCCCCCCCCAAAATGGCCATGCAACATCTGCAAGACATATGGGTCTTGGTTGTAAGAATCATGGCTCCTTTCGGGTTTGCATCCTAGTACGAACGCCCCCGCAATATCCAAGAAGAACCATACTTCTGACAACCTACTCGATATCATAATGCAGGCGGCAAGAGGTAGAAGATCTCAGTCGGGGCTTCTCGTGGCCCGCGCGAGAACTCCCATCGCCAACAGAAGCCCCCTAAACCCTTCGTACATATCAAATCCGGCTTCTTGGTTGTTTTTGCTATAGCTCATGGCTGAAGGTACATGGCAGCTTCCGAAAATAGGGGGACTCCAACATAGGCCTCCAAACGCTATAATCCTTCTGATGGGGACCTCCAACAGGGATTTGGGAAACCGGCATATGCATGATCCAGGAATTTGAAGGTGAGAGCTTGCATTTGAGGGCTATGAACCCTGCTGGATATCTTCGGGTTTTGTAATTCGACAGCCTACTTAGTAGGTATGCATAACACTTTGGGTAATTGGGGTTAAGGGTAGTGTCCTTGAAAACATCCGGGAGGAAGACTCCGACCACGGTGGGGAGGTTGTCATTGCGGGCTCTGGTGATGGCGAGTGGGAAGCTAGACAGGCAATTCTGAGGCATAGGAGGCCAGTAGATAAAGTGATAAACTTTGACTAAAACAACAGCAGCAGCAGTAGTAGTAGTAGTAGCAGTAGTAGTAGGGTCGAAAGAGGCCTCTTGCAATTAAAAGGTTGATCGTTCTAGGCCAGGCGACTTATCAGCTACGGAGAGGTTTCTCAAAATTAGGGGTGCCTTCCGTTCTGTCGTTGTGGCATTTGGAGGATGTATGGGGATAATGGTAAGCCTTTGTTGTATGAAGCCCGACGCGGCAGATATCTACCTCAAATACGTCAACGTGCCATGGGGGTTTCCTGAATCTTCAGGTTGCCATACTCGTTGTTTGTAGGGAATGAAGGAAGGGATCTTTGTACTGCCTCTCTATGCTCCCTACTTACTTAACATGGTAGCAAGTTCTCGAGCGAGGGTCCAAGATAATTGGGGTCGAGGGGCAAAGGCGGAAGAGAGTGAGCCAAATAAAGCGCCCGACGGCGGCGCCTCCAGGAAAATTGGTCCTGAACAACGGAAGGTCCTGCCGGCGTTTCTGGACTTGCTGTGCTCAGGGCGGAACATCAAAAGGCTGTTCTAGCCCGCAAGCAGCAAGAGAAAAGCTATTGCGAAACGAATATACAAATCCTCGAGCCCTCAGACAGAGCATGACAATTTAATTAGTGGCAGGTCATGAAAGTACCGTTCAATGTAGGCACCTTAAAAACGAATAGAATGTTTTAAACCCGTACTTTCATGTGGCCTCTCGGCGGACAACTATGCCAGGTTTTCAAGCTTCTTCCTTACTGGCACCAGTAGTCATGCGCATGGCATGGAAACCGTGGTTGAAATGCTGGCATACTAAGACGAGCATGCGTACCATGTAATTGTCATGAGACCTAGTACGCTTGTATCTATGCATAGATATTGAAGATAGGCAGCTTAAAAAAAGTTGTGACCTGTCTGCTGAGGTGTAAGGGTCATCCCTAAATACATCCCGTAACCCTCCCACCCGCAAATACACTGAAATACGTATCTCGCTGCCGCTAGTAATCAATCTTGGCCATATAGAGTCATGTTTAGGGTTTAGGGTTTAGGGTTTACGGGAATTGGGGGGTCGTGTTTCCTTGGAAGCGGACAGAAAACCACAGTACGGAAGCCCCGCAAGCAGCAAACACTTGACCCCACGCCTAATTGGTAGTTTCCCAAATAGGGGGACCTCAATATAGACCCCAAAATATCATAATCCTTATTATGGGGACGCCCAAGAAGGAATCCCTAATCTTGGGATTCCCCAAGTAAGCCTTCCTGTTCGCACACGAAGCCGCAGATGTTGACAAGGAGGGGCAGGGTTTCTTCCGAGACGTGGACTTCCTCCGCATGGGGAAGCACCTCTACCAGGTTCCTTTCCATCCGCAAGGTTCGTTTAGAGGGTTTCAGGTTCAGGGTTCATGGACAGAAGATGATAAACCAGTTATGAAATTATCGTAGGTGCTGCGTAGGATGGGTTTCATTTTCAGACATACCAAACACCGATGTGGCCCGTGAAGCCCTAAGCCTGTACCCTGATTTCCCAATGCGAAGACGCAACCCCCAAAATGAGAATCCCGGTGTAAGTTGCGCATGTTTGAGTCCGGCATCCTGTTTTGAGAAACCTGAATACCTTAAAGTCGTTATATTTCTGAACCTACGTACATATTCAATTTATGTAAATCTCTGCGTAACAATCCAGAAGCAGAAAATAAGTTCTAAAGCTCAAATAACCGGGTTGCTATTAAGGAGCTATTCAATGAAGTCACCATAATAAGAAAACCTATTTTTAAGTCCCCATATTATGGTAACTTAATGCTAAACCCTCAACCCTAAACCCTATATACCCATATGGGCGGTTGTCAAAATTATGGTCCCTTTTTGGGTCCCTATTATATTACGGCAC
>CAJNIZ010012047.1:0-14426 GCA_905231905.1 Symbiodinium pilosum | reverse complement strand
TAACTTAATTAAGTTGCTTAACAGCAACCCAGATAAGCGTCGGCCTAGGCTCCAGCACTGAAGTTCAACTTCCTTGCAGGCAAGACTGGCTTGGGGGTTTGGGGGTGTACTTACTGGGTAGGCCCCTGGGATATTCAATATTTTCCCTTTAATAGGGGACCCTATGTATATTAATATTTTTCAAAGGCTTTTAGGGGCCAACCCAGGTTAGGGTTAGCGTTGAATGTTTAGGGTTTTAGGGCCTAGGGTTAGTAGGTAATGAGGGAATACATTATAGGGATTATAGGGAGTATATTCCTTTATTCCCTTCTGAGAACCAGTAAGTATAGCATCGATCCCAACATCAGGCTGATATGGCCATGAAGGGAGAAGCCAGCAGAAAAACACATGGACATGACATGGAAACTGCAGTTATATACATTGTGGTGAGTAGAATTTTTCAAGATTCAGGGGGACGTTCCCACAATGATGAGTATTTAGGGCCAGGTTTTTCTGGGAAATGCACTTCAACGGCATGAAACATTACCAGAAGTAATGTGTCAATTCGCTCATGTCGCTATGTCAGCATCTCTCTCAAGACCTATTCTAATTACCATTATTGTCATTATTGTTCTTCTTATTCCTACTACGATTCGTACTAGCATTGTCATTCTTCATATTTGCATTATTACTATTGCTGTCATTGTTAGCACTTCTTAAGCCTTTAACGATTTAGGGTTTGGGAGCCCGCAGGGTGCAAATCTACATGAGAATTGCACGGATACACACGACCTATAGGTACTTGAGCCCTGGAGTTCTGGTGGTTTTAACTTATCGTAAGTCTGAAACCTGTCATCCCCATAGGAGTATGGCCATTTGAAGGATGGATTGGGTATTTCTATCTGATTCTATCTGATGGGCAAAGAGGATGACCTTTCTTGGTGTCCTGCATTGAAGCTAGTCATGCCCGTGGCGCTGTCTATTGAGTCCTATTATTGAGTACCAGGGAGGTCAGACAAAATGCAGAAACAGCCGCTGTATTCATACGTCAATGGAATGGAGCAGGCCCATCCCCAAACCCATGCACCGTGTCTTAACTCCTCAGGTTTGGGTGTCTCGCAGGCTGCAAGTACCTTAGGATCCTTTGCATCCCGGACACCCCAAGCCACAAGTACTATACCCAACATGCCACGTACCCTCTTACTTCCTAGCTCTTGAGACAACAGAAGACGGTTTAGGGTATAGGGTTTGAGGCGCCCCAAACCCGAGATCTTGGCTCCCTGAAGGACAGCAGAAACTGTCGCGTGTGGAAAACTGCGTATTCAGCCATTCTCAGTCCGGTGCCATTGAGGCCAGTCTGTAATGTAGGAACCTAAATAGATGGAACAGGGTATTAGGATATTCTATGTTAGAATACTACTATAGATATGTACTAATGTAGTAGTTAATGATAAGGGGATCATGTTTGTACTTGTTCATGCTTTTACATTAAGACTTAGGGCTCATGAGATAAAGCTACAAATAAGGCCGTCCTTTCTAGGAGCCCGCAATTCGAAAATCGGGATTCTAGGTGTTTTGGGTGTAGCACTCTGAGGAGGAACGAAAGAGACCCCATGGCATCAAAGCAATGGAAGTACAGCAGCTGTAGCATTCTGCGGCCTCTTTACGGTGCAGTATGTGGGTCTAGGCGATGCCCAGGTTTGGACCTGAAATACCACCGATAAACCCTATATTACCCCTACATAACCGTATTATACTATAGTAGTTTCCATTTTCTTTTCCATAATCCCGCTAATACTTCGAGCACTGCTTAGATTTTGTTTTGCCTCCGAGTGGCTCAAAGCATAAGAGTTTAAAAGAACCGGGGCTGCGAGAGGTTTCAGCCATGTTGCAGGACGTCATTTGGGGTCAGTGAGAGGGAGCCGTGAATTTCGATGCAGATGAGCTATGCAGGCGTGAGTTGAACTGGAGGGTCATGTGTACTCCAGAGACCCAGAAGCCAGGATGCAATGCACAGACTGCTCCAAGGCAGTACTCTGAGGCTGCAGTTCCGTACCTGCCTCCCTGGTGTTTGGCGCATCAGCAGAGCGTAGACTTCTGTATAGTCCTGCAAGAAACGTGGCCCGCCCTTCTCAAGTACTCCGCTTGGGCTGGTTACAGTCTCTGGCATCCTCCAGACTGAATCTCACGAGGGTCCCCTTTCTTGAGTCATGAAGTCTTTCCTGGGCTGTTATGGGCCCTGCTCAGGTGAAAGGTCATCCAACGAAACCAAGCAGAATCCACAGCCCTGAATCCCCAAGGCCAAACGGTCTAACATAGCACGGAGTGGGTGAACATGAGAGCTTGCTTAGCTTCTTGCGTCTAGGAGCTTCTCCTATACAAGTGCATGAACAGCACAATCTCTAGCGAACACCGGCCCCCGTTTGCTTAAGTTTGCGTGTAGGGCATAGCAACGCGGAAGATCAACTTTGTAGCCAGTGTGCCAGACACTGGATTTCTGTTGAAGATGCTGGCGCTTCAACCGAACCCTACATGCTCCCTATATATGATCTCGGTTCTGGGCTCGCCAGCCCCCACCCCATTGCATCCCCGTTTACTCTCCCAACCAATGCTTCAAAAGTGCCCACAGTCAGAGGGATGGGGCCTTTTTCGGGGTCGCCATCCGCATAACTGTCTTCGTTTTTGAGTCTTTGAACCTGTGATCTTTTAGCCCCTCGTGCTTTCGTTGTGTCTCGAAGTACCAACAGTCACAGGGATCGGGGTGGTCCTCATCGCAGTCCTCGCAACCCTCCTCGCTTTTGAAGCCTCATATTGTTGTAGGGTGTCCAGGGATCGGCACGGTCCGCATCTTCTCTAATGTTTTGTACAAACCCAGAACTGTGAACCATCTTCTTTAAATCTTCTATGAGCTGTTAGAAGCTTTCTATAAACAGCGAAAAAAATTTCGAAAAATTTTCCATAAACAGGCTACAGACATCAGAAACACCCCAATAAACCTTCATTCAAACCATGAGACCCAGACCTCATGCCGCAGGACTACGGGGGGGGGGTAGTCGTTCAATCCTAGCTGAGAGCATAGAAAAAAGCCAGCACACAATGCGGGGATGTTTTTAACAACAAACCCCCAACCACACCACAGGGAGGGAGGGTGGAAATCGCAGTCCCCCATGTACCCCCTTTGACCCCCACTTTAACCCCTAGAAAGCGCCCATTGAACCCCCAACGTTGCAAGGCCAACAGCGTTTCTCATCTGGAGTTGGTGGGGAATGTTGCTCAGCTCCATTTGAACCATAGTCAACTCCTTAAAGGGGGTTATATAAGGGATCAGATGCGGAACTACTATAGGAATTACTGAGGGGGATACTAGGAGTTCAGACTATCGCTTTTTTTGGGACCCGATAATAGAGAATCAAATGGACAAGAATGCGGACAATGAACTGGAAACTAAGCTTGGATAATGGTTCAACATGGTAGTTTCTCAACATTGGGGGACGCCAATGTAGCCCTCAATATATTCTGATCCGCACCAATATTTCTGAGAGGTGTTGGCGCCCATTCAGCCCCCAATAACAAGTATGCCCCCTAATGCATACCTAAACCCCAAAAGTATGTAAAATAATAGCCCTAAACTCCTAATAATAGCCATAAAGGCCATTATTTTACATACTTTTGGGGTTCAGGTAATGATGATTAGGGGGCGGGGCTTAGTTGCAACAAGCGTTCTTGGGAGTGTAGTTTTGTGGAGGTCCCGAGAAAATGAAAGACAGGATGCCCATGCAAGGGTTCACTCGCGGGTTCCAAGTTAGGTTGGGGAATTGAGGGTTTGGGGTCAAGGGTAGGAGTAAGGGTTTCAGTTTTTGGGTCTGGGGGTTCTAGGGTCCAGGCTAGCGTTTAGGGTTGCTAGAGCCTGCCTGTCATATAAGCTATGTGTCGCTAGACAAGGTAGAGCGCAAGACCCGAGAAGGCGATTGCAATATCATAAAGTAAGTCAAGGCTACTCAAAGTCATCTTACTTGCAGTCTCACTTGCAGTCTCATACGCCTTCAGAAATATCACTTCTCTCCTACTGCCGCTCAAACACCAATAAGATATGCAAAAGCGAGCCTCAGCAGGTTTTATATTCCAATTTTCTGATGCCTGAGGTGAGTGAATCTAGGTTACGCAACAGTGGTAGAACAGAGATTGCATGAGGGAGATTCACCCCCCCCGCTCCCTCAAGCGCCAGCAAGATATTGCTCTACTAACTGATGTGGCGATGACTGTGTGAGTCAGAGGCTTGCTTGGCCGGCCCACTACCAATCAGCACAGGTTTTGGCTTATCTGGTTCTTGGAGTGCTAGGAGCCAAAAGCCCTACGTAAATCCAGGCCACGGCTCGGATTTGGGGGTTTCCCAAAATTAGGGGTACCTTATTGGGGGTCCCCATAATAAGGATTATAGTATATTGGGGTCTGTATTGGGGTCCCCTTATTTAGGGAAACTGCAATTTACCTGCAGTGCGATGTTTCAGTGGCTCATGCTTTTCTGCCCGTCTGCCCCATTGTGCTTTTGGAGCTGAGAGTAGTTTACACTGCCCAATACTGAGGTGTTCCACAGGACCTTCCGCAGTGCCGTCTGGCTGCGGCACACATGCTGCTGGGCTTTGAAACGCATAACCCCATGTTCCATTGCATTCCCATTTTCTTTTCAGTTAAATTCTGCTTGCATGATTGGGGGTAATACCCCCACTCCCTAAAGCTGGTTTAGGCCCTGTTTCATGAATCTGTCATTCAAGCCAGTAAAATAGACATCGAGACGTCCTTGCCATGGGTTGGATGTTGAGGCATGTTAACACTTCTACTTTGTTTTCTGACGGAAACGGTTTCGACAGCAGTCACCGCTTTGGTGCAACATCAGAAGTATTTGGAAAGATCCTTTCGTCCGGACCCAAAACGTGTCCCACAAAATGAGAGACATCCACGGCACCTGCGATCAGCCTCCTACGACCGATAAAGCGCTGCTAGCATGTTCTCGCATGTGCCGCCCTCATGCAAACCAGATCCTGTTTGGCATGTCCGTCCTGCTGCGTTCACCCGTCCCCGTACCATCAAGAAAACTTTTGCCAGCAGTTGAACCTACAATATACGGTCGTGGAACATTCTCTAACTGGCCTACAATCTTTTCTCTAACTCTAAATGGTCTATGGCCTGGTTTGAAGTGGTTAATTTGGTAGTCAGCATTTCCATTATGATCACATCTCTGGCCTGAGCGAGCCTACTTTGAAAGGATTGGCGGCATCTGTAAGTAAAAGATGACACCCCAAGTGCCTATCAAAGCAGATCAGTTTGTACCATCGTGAGAAGTTTGAGCATTGGGTCGGTTGCCCACACATGCATGTAAATTGTGGCCTCCGGCTGAGACTTTAGTCTTAAATGCCTGCATGACCGCATACAGCGTGTGTTTGAAGCTCTGTCACCCTGTCACCCCTGGTCTACCGCCAACGACGACAACAACATGGCAAAGATGCACGAGCAACAGCTACGAAAGTAGAAGCCCACTTCCTCTCTCTCCCTCCCTCGCCCTCCCTCCCTCCTCCCTCCTCCTTCCCTGCTCCTTGGCAAGGCTCAACCTTGCCCTCAGTGTTCAGCCAGATATTGAACTGCCATTTCTTTGCCCTGACTTTGCCAACTCTCTTCTTCTCTATTACTACAACAACTAGTACAACTACTACGACGACGACGACGACGACGACGACGACGACGACGACTACGACAACTAGGACGACTACGACAACTACGACGACTACGACGACGACGACAACGACGACTACGACTACGACCACCACCACCGCCGCCGCCGCCGCCAGTGCCAGCGCCAGCGCCAGCGCCACCACCCCCGCCGCCGCCGACGATGACGACAACGACCACGACCAAGACCAGAACCACGACCACGACGACCAAGACGACCGCGACGACGACGCTGATGCCACCGCCGCCGACAGCGAGGACGAGGAGGAGGACGTCGAGGACGAGCACGAGTAGCTTACGACGTTGACGACGTCGACGGCGACGATGTTGAAGACAACCACTCCTACTGCTAAGGCTAGCACTGCAACAACATTTATCACATGGTTTGCATGTGACGACCAAGCCAGGCCAGCACGATGCCATCGTACTCCGCAGGAACATCGGGATCGAGACCCTCAGGCGCCGACGGAGGTTAAACCACTAAAGGACTTAGGGCTTAGGGTGTAGGTGCCGTAAAATTACCCATAAATGGAGAGTCCAATGAACATGGACATGGTAAATGATATGGAAGCTAGGTTTCTCAAGAGGCTTCAGTGTGCAGGCTGCGAAGGTTGAAATGGCTTTATGCTATTCTGGGCTTCATACACCTGTTTATTGACAGTGCCTCTGCAGGCACTGCCTAGGTTTGTGTTCCACTGTGAGGATCTCGGGGCATGCGGTGATTGGGTGAAGGTTTTTAAAGTTGTGTGTGTTCAAGATTGTTGGGGTGTGGGTCAAGCTGGCAGTATCGAGCAAGTATGTCAGAGGCAATGTTCCAAGAGTCGCTCTGTACATGTTGCCCGCAAGACAAAGTGGACACCACAACAACGGCCAGGCACCGGAAATCTCAAAGCCCTTCGGTGCATTCAGGGTTTCCTAAGCCACTTCTAGTATGTGGGTTCCTTTTGGAAACCAGAGTAGAAAACATTGTGTGATCGGAGATGTGGCCTGAATCCTAAACATGCCTAAAGAAATTCAAGGGACAGTCGGTACACGTTTCCACGTTTTTGCTGCAGGAGAGAAGCGTTCATAACCCTACTTGCAATTGGAGTAGTAGTAAGGACATTTGGTAGTTTCCCCAAATTAGGGTACCCCAATATAGACCCTAATATACTATAGCCCTTATTATGGGGACCCCCTAAAAAGGTACCCCTACTTTCGGGAAAACGCCATTTCCCAGAAGATTTTGCTACGTCGATAGTTTGCTGGATGTGCCAGCAAACCCCAGGACCGGGCAACTCACATTCTTATGCCGGGAACCCTGAAGTCTCCACCCCAACTACTGTTCCCTCGCAAAAAGACCGCCCTAGACCCTCTAAATCCTGGAAGCCCACTATGCCCCTAAAATCTTCAACCCCCAAATCAAACCCAAAGCCCTGAAAACTCTACAAGGGTGCGATTGTGGACCTTTGGTTCAGTCGGCGTACAGTCCTTAGGGTGCTCGAATGGGATGGGAGTGGATCCGTATCGTGTGAATTTGAAACCCTTGAAGTCCATAGTCTATATACTGGTATCCGCACTGCCTCAATCATTCCCCTTCAAGCTCCAGTGCGTTGTTTTTGCCTAGGGTGCAAAGCAGGAGTAAAGATAGGCAAGACAGGGTAACTCTCGGGGGGTTGTTTTCGGATCGCCCCGAATATGACTGAGCTTCACAGCCCTACACGCTAAACCCCTCAACCCTCATCCCTGAACTCTTCCTCTTAAGCACCAACATTGGATAATGTCCCCCTTAATTAGATAGAATATGGGGCATATGTGGATCTTATTATATTATACCCAAAGCCATATTCTATCTACTTAAGGGGGACTATAGACTCGACAGTCCGTCCAAGGCACCCTCGTGAATCCTCGGAGTGGATTCGCCAATTTGGGGCCTTTTTCCTCGAGGCCAATTTTCGAAGTAAGCTTTGAGGTTTAGTGTTTCATAGCTAGAGGTTTGGTGTTTCCGGTTCGGGGTTCTCAGGTTCAGGGTCGTGATGATCGGGAGACTTGCTTGAAGTCTGGGAGCGGTGCTCAGACTTTTCAAAATGTAGGAGCATGATCTCTTTACACTCCTTTGTATTTACAATATCCGGGGGCCCCGGCCTGATCTCATTTTTAATGTACGCCCCGCCCAGAATCCGCTTCCTGTCCAGCTGATTCCTGGAGAGCTTCTAAACCCTAAACCGCCCTAAACCCCCAAATCAAATAGATCCCTAAACCCTGGATCCTGAAATCTAAGAACCCTAAGCCCTAAACCCTAAGGCCACTACCTGCAGGTCAGACCCAGAGAGCTAGTTGGGAATGTCGCGGCGGGATCCACAGCTCCTGGGCAGATTTTGATTTAGGGTTTAGGGTCTTGCGCTGTGAAGTTAAGGGGCTAAGGGCTTGGGATCTCCGGGTTTAGGCTCAGGATGATGTAAGGGTTCAGAGGTTTAAAGCTTCGGTTCGCTTGCCAGGATTATTTCGAGCTTTTGGCGTTTGTTGTTTTTTCAGTGCTTTGGTGGGCGTCCATAATAACAGTCTCGCGTTTTATTGTAGGTTTGTTAATGGTTGAAAGGCTTGGGATGCGAGGGTCATGGTTGCTTGTCCGTCAGGGTCATCTCTACAGACGCAGGCTAGGTGAGTCTCATGCTCCCAAGGCTACCCAGAACTGAGGTGCCAGGTAGTGAGGCTTTTATAGGTTACGCAGCCCCTGCAAAACATCTGAGTACTATGGGCGTATGAAGACACATGCAAGAAGTCACTGTCGATGATCTTTCCAACAGGTTGCAGACTTCAGGTCGTGATGTTCTGCTGATCATCAGCACCCCTGCTTTTCCGCCCAAGCAGGCAAGGATGATGATTCGGTTTTCATGGGCCTCCACAAATTCCTCAGCTAACTTGTTTCGCAGACCGCCACTTTCAACCAGTGTGGAGCGTGGATGTATGGCTCTGTCGAGCAAGTTCGCTCTATTCCCTGGCCTCTTCTTATCGTCTCCGCGTAGGCACAAAGTTTGCTCTAGTCCATGGGCATAAATCGGAGGTAAACAGTACGGTAAGATGAATCGTGAGTATCCTCCCAGCCCAAGACCTGCCAAACCTGCAGCGGGTGCGTAGTTTCCATATTATATTATTCTAGTTCCATCTGCCAATTTGTTGGGAAGGTATCAGCCTTGGAAGCTGGGCTAACTTTAGTGAGTCCTGCTATTGTGGTTGAAGCGACGAGTTCTGTCTGTTTATCCAGCAGCAGACTTTTTGCAGTAAGGTATTGGTATCTGAAGAGCCGCTCTATGTATTTGATGAAGCTAGCACAGGTTGTGTTGGTCTTGCTTCTTGGAGTTGATAGCCATCTGATGGGCTGCTCTACATATTTGACGAGACTAGCACAGCTCCATGTCCGATTAACACCACGATATGACTATAGTGCCCCTTAAGTACATAGAATATGGCTTTGGGTATATTATCTACCTAGCGGACTATAGGACTAGCATATTCGCAACATGCTGTTGCCGCAACCACTACCTGCTACACGAACTGCTGAACACTGGCCTCCTTGGGACCTAGCTTGGACCTTAGACCCTGAACCCCTTTGGGATTCCCTTGTATTCCTATTTTAGGCACCTACCTAAACCCCAAAAGTATGTAAAATAATAGCCCTAAACCCATAATAACAGCCATAAGGGCCGTTATTTTACATGCTTTTGGGGTCCAGGTAAGGGTTAACCCCTGGTAGGGGTCCTAAGTGCCATGTAGTGCCCAGGACACCGGCTTCATCCTCAGGCCGCAGCTACGCCAATGCAGCCAAGGAGCTTCCTCCCTTCCCAGGCGCGGTGAAGGTGCAACTTATGGCTCTATAGTCCCCCTTAGGTAGATAGAATATGGGGTATATGGGGAGCTTATTATAATATACCCAAAGCCATATTCTATCTGCTTAAGGGTCACCAGACTCAGGTTGGGGCTTGCGGGTTTGGCTCTTAGCTGAGGGTTTGGAAGCTTAAGTTGTGGAGATATGGCAGCGGGGTTTAGGGAGCTGCATTTGGTTTGATTGGGGTTCAGGACCTCGGTTAAGGGTTGAGGCTTGTAGGATTTCACGCTTGAAGCTACGGCTTAGATCCCCTAGTTGACAGGTGGGTAGTAAGAAATGGTGGGAGTACAATGGTCCCTATATATATATATAATCCTTTGCAATAGTCCGCGCATCCCCATTCCTTTATACCCTGTATTCAGAATTCCTGAAGCTGACCTCTGGTTAGCTAGGAATGAAGGAACGGAAGTTTTTTCTAACGGAAACTATTATAATGAGTTGTATAGGAACTACTATAGTGATTCACTCAGCTTCCCAAAGGTAAGGAAGGGCTTCAAAACTACAGCCACAGCTACAGCTACTGCTGGAAGCTAACTTTGTTGTAGTTCTCATTTGAGAGTGCAGGTTACGGTATTACGTGCCATACAACTGACGCACCGCTAGACCCAATTCGAGTAGTTAAGGCTGATAGACGTCTACTGTGATAGCCCAGACATTCGACCAGAACCTGGGTTGAGAAAGGGCGTGGGAGTTCAGGGTGCTTTAGGGTTTAGGGTTTAGGGTTTGGGGAGGAGGTTGGGATTTGGGCTTTTGGCTCCGTATCCGGGGTCCAGGGTGCAAACTTTGACGGACAAGGTGTTTCACACTGAGGTTGAAAGACTACTTACTGTCTCGCGTGGTTTCACGATTCAGCAACTTCTGAAAACTTACAAGTTCTTCCGTAGGGAATAAGTAAGGGAATAGAATCCCTGCATAATATATTCCTCTATTCCCTACTAAGAACCAGCAAGAAAAGCGTGCAGTACGGAATTCAGTTGTAAGCATGCTGTGAAGCCTGCCAACTCCATGAATTACAGTCATTCCTGCCAGTCCAAGGACATCAATTTTGTCATTCCCTATATGAGCCCTGGAATAAATTTGTAGTATATACCTTAAATAGGTCCCCCTGCATATCCCCTATGGGTCCCCCTCAACCTAAATTTAGTCTGTAGCTCATATGATTCCTGAGGCTGAATTTGATACTGGCCCTAAAGCTCCCAGCAGCAAAGCGTAAACCCCAAGCTTCATGCAAGCTCCTTCCGGTAGACCCAGCAATTGCCCAATCCATCTTTCCGCTGCGGTTTCAGCACCTGATAGAAACGTACTAGGAACCGGATGCAAGTAGTTCCACGAAGCCAATAATAGTAGCTCCTCAAGTCCAGACAGCAGCTCTCGGATACAGGATCTGCACTCATCAATTTCTCCACCACGGCATGGAGATTTCTCAGAACTCCTGCTCCCTCCATATTGTCTGCCTAGAAATATGGCCACCAGGATTCATAGAATAATTTCCAACCGCCCTAATCCCTACACCCCAAACCTAAAATCCTTAACCCCTACTTCGCAGGCTTGCTGCAGAGGACATGAACGAGGCGGTCGGGACGCTGAACCTGGCCTGCCAGTTTCCCTGGGATGGTGTTGCAGTGGCCGTATCCTACTGAAACTCCTTAAAGACTAGAAAGCCGAAATGTTCAATAGTACTACCCCCCAAAATGAAGTTATAGACGGGTGGTTGAGGCTTTCGTGGTTTGGGGTGTTCGGTTCGCGGATTTGGACGTAACGAACAGTCGGTAGGTCTTGCGAGCTGTAGAGAAGTGCTGTTTCTTTGTCTTTCCTCCGGACTTGGTTCTCGCAAATTTTTCTTGTAATCAACAGGCAAAACCTTTCCATCTTTGAACTGCAACTCGTTACGCGCCAAAAGCCGTCCATCATCTTCCATCCTTCTCCAGCCTCTACAGTCACGCGCCAAACCTTCAAGCTTTGCGAAACGTGCCCGCCAGCGTTGAACTTAACAAATGGTGATCGACCTCTTCCAGTCCACTCTTCTCCTTCCAGCCGTCTCTTCCGCTGGGCTTCTCTTATGGAATGAGGTGTTGATGAGCCTTATGGGCACTTAAATCGACTTCTGCGAGGAAGTTTTGAGATGGCATACCTGTAGAAAATCACTTGCCCCAAATAATCACCCCGCCCGCCTAATGGCATCATTTGAGATGTAAAGAGGACCTAAGCCCTGCTTAGAGTGCCGGATGGGATTAGTCAGTGTACTTATAGCCCCTATCAGCCCTTCAGCTATAGACTAACCCCCGGCATCCCCATTATGAGCCCGCTAACCAAGTCGCCCGGACTCTCCAAGCAAACCTGCTCAAGTTTGGACCACCATTAACCAAGGACTGGCGTTTTCATTCTTGGAGCCTGCGATCGGGACAGGGCATTATGTCTGATAGGATGATTTAGAAACTGTATGAAGATTGCATAGGCAAAGTCTGTGGACTATCCATGTGCCAGCGGACCTTTGAACTCTAGTTTTTGCTGCTGCTGCTGCTGCTGCCGCTGCTGCCCTTGCTGCTGCTGCTGCTGCTGCTGCTGCTTGCCATGCGCTCCCAACGGTTTCTCTACACAGCAGAAAACACTGAGGCGTGCGCGTAGGCGCAATCATTATTGTGCGTTCAGCGCTTAGGATTGAGCGTTGAAGGTACTTTCAGGGCCCAAGTTTCCCCAAAACCTATACTACAATTATTCGGGACCTCTGGGTAAGTGCCTGGAGGACTGCAATGTCTGTGCGCAGATTCACGGCTTCGTAGCTTGGAAGTCCGCGCACGCTGGGCTGTGCCTCTGGTGAAAGGTGGAGGATAGCAGGTCTTGGTAGGACTAGTCGATGTAGCTGGTCTCAGGTATAATTCAGTAGCCACATTCCATCAGCACGTTGGCTGTAGAGATACGGCTCCAGAAAGTGCTGCATTTTGTCAAGACTGTTTCTTTGGCGCTGAGGGGTGGAGAGTGTCATGGAGGTCTGTTGTTGCATCTTACTAGCCGGAAGTATCCTTGAAACATTTCTCGTATGAGAGAACCCCGAAACTTTGTTATAGTGACTGGCAGTCCTACATTTCCTCGGCCCCGTAATAGAGCAGTGTCCCGAATCCTTGTGTGCCAGGCTATAGCATACAAGAGGGCCGTGTTTTGAGACGGTCGCATATGATCCAACAAGCGATAACCCCGGGGTCAGCTTACATGGCAGGAGTCAGCACCCTTTGATGAGATAGCCGTCTTCAGTGGTGTGCTGCTGCTGCTGCTGCTGCTGCTGGTACGCTTCTATCTGCTTGTCATTTTACAGTCTGTCTTGAGCTTGTTGAGTCTGCAGCCCGGCTCTTGCAAACCAATCTCCACTTGCAAAGAACCCTGCAAAGATCCATTTTTGACAGTGAGCCCAGAAACCGGTTTTATGTGTCATAATTCATAAGAAGAGTTTCTGCAAAACTACAGCCAGGCTAGCATGCTGCGTCCCCCACATTTCTATGCCTGTGAGCACGGTGAATGCCAACTTAGGATCACCGTGGACCAAACCGCGAACATTCGGCTGGACAGCCCAAATGGGCGTTTCCCAGAATCAGGGGTACTTTTTGGGGGTTCCCACAAATCAGGACTGTAGTATTTTTGGGTTCAGATTGGGTCCCGTCGAGCATACCAATCTGTCGAGAACGCCTGCATCAGCTTTAACTTCCTTGCATGCGCCTGGATTGATGGAGTGGACCGCTTCCTTGAGATGTAATTGCACGGAGGCCTAACAGGCACGGAAGCCCATGAAATGAGGTGACAGCAACGTCAGTCTTTTTTGAGAGCTGGTTCTAGTACGCCCCATCCTGCCTCGGCAGTTCGAAGAGCAACAATGGACAAGTCTTCAGCCGGACAAGCAGAGCCATTCAAAAGCTGAACTCTAGGGTTGTATTGGGGTTATATAGGGGTTATATGGGGATAATGAGAAACAAAATGGAAACTACTATAACCCTAAGGGTCCAAGGACCCAAATAAAAGAGTGTTTATCATAATATGAGTGGTATTTGGGCCGTAAAGCCCTATTATTTGGGTCCATGGACCCTTCGGGTAAAGTATGTTTTCATAGAAGCTGCGGAGAGCGCAGGCTTCTGCTTTTTTGCCTTTCGCCAGGTTTTAAAATTCTCTCTACCATTAGAGTAATATTAGGGTTCCATGAGCTAGATTCTTAAACTCCTTAAGAGGGTTATATCGGGGATTATGTAGGGGAGTATTGCAGGGGTTATTAAGGGGGATACTAGGAGTTTAGACTATAGCGCATACAGGGAGAATGAAAAAATAGAATGGAAACTAGTATGTCAGGCTTAGGGTCAGAGATGTGGACCAGATATTTGGGGCGCCATCGGAAAAACAAAGGCTCACGCCAAATGGGGATTTCCCAAATTAGGGTCCCATGTTTGCCCCCAAATATAAAGCCGTAATAGATTTTTATGATCAAGAAGGGCCCTAGTTTTGAGAACAACGTTAACCCAAATGGTTGTCTCCAAGACTTTGAGCTACTTTTGTGATTTCTGGTAATTGGCGGGAAAGCAGTGCTTGGCATCTAGCACTATAAGGACTCCCCCAAAAGGGGCCAAGGTCTTGGAACCTGTCACACGTTCTTGCAGAGCTTCTAGTGTTGGGTCATTCTGCCTGGCAGTAGCAGTCGTTTAAGGTGTTTTTCTACGCCTCACCGAAGTGTTAGCACTTCTTATGACAAATGAGCTATAGTCTAAACTCCTAGTATCCCCCTTAATAAACCCTATAGTAGTCCCCTATATAGAGTTAGCAATGACCATTTCCATTTTCTAATCATGCGCCACCCCCTAGCACCCAAACCATAACAACCTAT
>CAJNIZ010012044.1:0-10314 GCA_905231905.1 Symbiodinium pilosum | reverse complement strand
CCTTGCTTTCTCTTGCTTACAACCAGTACCCCAATAATGGAGAATCAAATGGAAAAGAACATGGAAAATGAAATGGAAACCCTAGGTCCCTTTAAAGGGGTATATAGGGATATTACCCCAAGAATGGAGAATCAAATGGAAAAGAAAATGGAAAATGACATGGAAACTAGGGAATATATAGGGATCATGGGGAATATTGGGATGATAATCTAAGAGTTGCGTAATGCAGAACCCGGGGAAATTACCTACATCCTTTCGAGGTCCATTTAAGATATCAGAACCATAACACTAGGGATCCAAGTATACAAATAATACCTACATTGGGCCCTAAAGTCTGTAAATATTACCAACATTGGGCTATTTGGATCCTTAGGGTAAGGATTATAGTGGTATAATAGGGATATAATAGGACCCCAATATCATCAGTATTACCCATAATAGTCTAAACCATAAGGATTAGAGGAAGTTACTACAAAATACAAGCCGGCCTGCGGTAAGCTGGTTGTAGGGCTTGGAGCTTCCTCCTAGCACCCTAAACCCCAAACCCTTGTTACATTATTGTTGTTATTACTATTATTATTATTGTTATTATTACCTTAGGGTTTAGGGTTTAGGGTTTAGGGTTTACTACTATTATTATTACTGTTATTATTCTTCTTATTATTCTTACTATTATTCCTTAAACTGCTCTGAGAGGTGATAACCACTATGCGCTGCCCTTTGGCCGAAAGGGGATCTTGAGTGTCACTCGTGGGAATCCCGTTCAACAGGAGTTGTTGGAGAGGAGTTTCTCAAAAGCATCTCTACATCCTCCACAGCAAGAATCCTTCAAAGCCACTGAAAAGCCAACTCTAGATTTTGCATTCGCGGAAAATTGCCAGGGCAATGCTCCTGCACAGGGATTCGTGGTTTAGGGTAAGGGGTTTGAGGTTATGTCGCAGCTGGGTACCTGGTTTCCAGATCATAAACACCCACAGCACAAGTTACTGCAACAGCCTGCACATGCCTGCACTTGAAACCCAACTTATAACCACCAGGCATGCATGTAGCCCACAACCTCATTAAATCATCTCTCTGTAAGCCCTGCTCAAACTTGGTTTCAGGCCCTAAACCCTAAACTCTAAACCCTAAACCCTAAATCACTATAAACTAAGCTGCGGAAGTTGCTGCATCATGTCGCCAAACATTGACTCCAAGCGCTTCCTTGGATGATACACGGTTCAGACATTTCGTGTTTAGAGCTTGGGGCTCAGGGGTTTACGGTAGGAGTTCTAGGGTTCCAGGTTGCACGGGTAATTGGGGGTAGCGGTGCAGCAGGGGTGTAGTTTTGAGTTGTCATGCGAGGCTTTTGAATCTTTAAATTGAAGAGCTTCACTAGAATCTGTAGCCCTGTAGTAACCCATCCTTAACCACTCGACCGTTGACTTACCTTCGGGTAAGGCTTGGATCCTTGTAGTAGTCCCTGCATAACCCACTATAGTAGTTTCCATGTCCTTTCCCATTCCTTCTAACCCTAAACACTATATAACCCATTATGGTAGTTTCCATGTTCTTTTCCATTCATTCCAAAGGGAAGTTGAAATCTACTAGGCGCCCAGATCGTACTATGTTGCCAGGCCTAGGTACTGGCAGACCTACATCCCAAATCACCCAAAGCCCTAATCTGGTTGCTGTTAAGGAACTTAAGATAAGTTGTTAAAACACGGAAACCCTTTACTATCCATTGATATATGGTAGCTTAGATTAAGTTCCCTAACCGCAACCAACCCAGTAAACCGCCTAGGCATCCTAAATGTTAGGCATTCCTTCATGCGGCTGGGCTAGGATGAGGTACTGTCAAACGCCCATACGGGAGTTTCTCAAGATGTAGGGTTCTGTAGGGGTTCTTGGGATGCGTGCGGGTATAAGGGTTCCATTTACCTGGGCAATTTTGAGAAACACCCATGTGGGATGAACATCAGAAATACCGGCATTTCTGCAAGGTTGGACACGTATTAATATCTCTACAAAGCTGGCAGATCGCCTAACAACCCAACATTTCAAGAAAACGCCCAACCCTACCCCTGGATCCTCAGCCTCCAGATCGAAACCGCCAATCCCTGAATCCTTAGCCCCAAATCCTGAACCTCCCCTCTTGCAGGCTGTCCAGACTTTGAGTACCTCCTTCTCGAGATGGGATTTCTCAAATTCATACATACTCCTGCACGAGGCCCTCCAAAAAACGGAAAGCCCGTACACGACAAGCACTAACCGCTGAACTGTCATAATTAGGCACTCAGCTTGCCAACCTACTTGAACCTGAAAACTCTGATATTTCTTAACCCTAGCTCTAAATCAGGGTTCAGGGCTTAGCCTTGAGGGTTTAAGGTAATTGCTACACCCTAGGCCCAACTCGCCCAAGACCGCATGAAAACCCTGCAAAAACCCTGACCTGTACAATTCCTGTAGCTCCCAAACCCTCTGTGGGCATTTCCGTAAACAGGGGTCGCCAAAACAGAGAATCCTTACTAAAATGGAACCCAAAAAAGAAAAACCCCAATTTTTTGAAACCCTGCAGCCATGGGCCCTGAACCCTAGTTACCGCGATACAGCCTTATGACCTAATATATCCTAAGATCTCCTTTGCAGGGACCCCTAACTCTTCGAAACTCTGTACCCGTATGATATAGCCCTACATATTCCCCATATTTCCAGTACAGGGACCCGTATTGTTGAAAGCCCCCACAACCCTAAACTTCCTACACTTCCTACACCCTTCTAACCCGTAAACCCTACACTCTACGTATACTAAACCCAAAATCCAATAAACCCTGCGCCCTAACGCGCCGCCATACCGAAAGAAAAGGCGCACACACGAGGCACACCCTAAACCCTAAACCCTTGACCGTTATGAACCCTAAACCCTACTCATAAACCCTAAACCCTACACATATGATCACCAAGCTTCTGGTGCGCGGCTAGGTCCGCGCGAAGACTGGCCTCGGCCTTCAGACGCTGAGAATCACTTGCCCCCGGTTTGGGGTTCAGGATTGAGGGTTTAGGGTTTAGGACTTAGGGTTTAGGATTTAAGGTTTAGGGTTTAGGGCTTAGAGTTTAGGGCTTGTTCTGGATTTAAGGCTTACGGTTCAGGGTTTGGGTTAATAGAATTTAAGGTTTAGGATCTAGGCGCTTGAGGCTTTGGGGTACCTTAGACCCAAGATTGGAATCCAGGCTTGAGGGCTGACAGGGTTTGAGGGGTTCAGGGGATTCAGGGTGCAGGTTTTCTGTTTGTTTGGTACTCGGAGCTGTAATGGAAAGCGTGGTTGCGTCGGGCTTTTGAGGGGAATACCTCTCCCTTCAGAAAAAACAAAGTATCACTAAGGCTGCCTTACTGATACTCTCATTAGAATACCATTATAAACCCAAAGCTCTGAACCCTAAACCCTAATGAGGGGAAACTCCTCATTGTTGGGCACATTAGAACAAGGGATGGGGCTCAGGGCTTCAAGAGACATGTAGAAATATAGATCTTTACACCCATATATATACATATCCTAAACCCTAAACCCTAGGCCCCATACGTATATAGGGCTTTTAGGACTCAGGGTTGCGGAACTTAAGGTTTTGGGCTGCGTTTGGGGCATAGGATGGCGGGATGACGCATGAAAGTTGCGTGTTGAGACTCTACCTGGTTCCCAACAACCAGCTACAATACTTGTCATCAAACGACTTTGTTTTTGTCGAAAGTAATTATTGCAATGATTTTGGCTCAAGGGTCCAAGTACCCAAGAATCACATGACCCTTTTATCCAAATCCGGGCTTGCTAAACCCTTAAGGCTTTTCAGGGTGAAGGTTAAGGGATGACGAATACAGTGGGAGCTTCTCAACCAAGGCGCCCTAGATTGCACACTTCTTGTTGTGAAGTGGTGACAGCGCTGCGGTCAAGGGTTAGCTGTTGGAGTTTAAGGTTTGGGGTTTAGGGCAGGAGGCTGATTGATATTGGGCTGGGTTTCACGACATATTGCTACAAGGAAGACCACAAATTGCAGTGGAGATAATAGGCGGCAATATTGTAGAAAAATGTCTACCTTCCAAGCCGTCGTCCTCACCCTTGCCCCGTCAGTAAGACAACTGGCCTTCCTGAAAACATTCACTAGATTGTCGCAAGCATGGTCTCTTTTGAGGTCCCTTGCAGAATCCCGTCGTCAAATTTCATTTTGGCTACCCAAAAGGGATCATGATTTTAACAATCTTCCATCTAAATTATGAGCGCGGCGTGGTCCCAAGCAACATATCATTGAATCTCAAGGCTCATCTTCGCTCTAGACCTAAAAAGGACCAGCTCAGAAAGATCTGAAGCAAATTTCCATGTTCTTGTCCCCCATGCCTACATACACCTACACAATAACCAACAAGTCATATAGTAGCTTTTACTTCTACACATTCAATGCGTTTATACATATTTAGTGTATACCCTAACCAGAACCCTAGATCCTAGGACTTTGTTCCACACCCAGGCCTCACTGGCCGGAGGAAAGGGCGCGCTGCCCGGTGGAGGAAAAATCTGTGTGGCCTTGGACGTAGGAGAGTCAGAGCTTGGGACTTAGGATTTCACGGCATCTTCTAAATGTGCCCTTAGGGGTTCCTAGAACCCCCCTAAAAGGCCTGAGGGCCCAAATTAGGGCTCCATACTTCTGACCCGAGAGACCCTGAACCCTAAACCAGTTTAGTTTTGAGGTGTTCAGGGTTTAGGGGTGTGGGGGTTCAGGGGTGTAAGGCTGTCGGGATCTCGGGTCATTAAGGGCTTGGGGATTGCCTAAACCTCAAAAAGCCTTGATTTTAGGATTCCACTATGTTACTATAGGGTCCTAACGGGTGGTTTTTAGGGATAGTCGGGCTCCGGGACTCCATTACGGTAGGCTCAGGACATGAGCCGATACCATAGCCAGGGTTTACTGTAGGGTTTAGGGTCACCACTCAACCAAATGCACCCCAAGCCTAACATGGAGTCCGTTTCCTGAAGGACTTCAAGAAGTGCGGGCAATGCTTCAAACCTGAAAAAGGGTGCCTTTAAACTGTGAGTCAAAAAGGCGGCTCTAGGGGGGTTCGATGTTTGTATTCGGGAAAATACAACCCCACAAAACCCCTACGAAAACCTTAATGGAAACCAAAAACTTCCCGTCTCGCCGACCCCATGGATGATCACCACAAAAAAGCACAGTAACAATACTCCAAATACATCCTCCCTGTTCCCGCCCACCCCCCCCGCTGCAAGTCATGTCAATGCTAGGCCCTTGGGCCCTAAATGCGGCGTCGAAAATCTTCAACATATTCGTGCATGTGTAGATCAAGAAGCTGGCCCAACAAAGTACACAAGAGGAAAACGATACCCCTTCCCAATTTAACTTTGAATACCATCTAGCCCCCTTGACTGCAGGACTTAGTTAGGCTAATTTAGGCTTATCAAGGCAGATCAAAGGCTTGATCCTATAGAAGTTTAGGGTTTAGGGCTCCGTAACCACTAACAGTACTCCGTTGCACTCCTTGTCAAGACATGTCCCAATTAAAGAGGCCCCTACACTACCCTAAACCCTAAACCCCAAACCCTAAAAACCTAAACCCCGAACCATAAGGCCCTAAACCCTAAACCCCAAACCCTAAAACCCTAAACCCCGAACCATAAGGCCCTAAACCCTAAACCCCAAAACCTAAAACCCTAAACCGCGAACCATAAGGCCCTAAACCCTAAACCCCAAACCCTAAATAAGATGGACTTAACAACATGGCCGACTCTAGGCATGGCAGTCAATTTTTTCCAGAATGCAGACCGGCACAGTGAAAGAGGTGAAAGGCGTAGTTTTGAAATCGGTTCTCCTGCCACTGCCAAAACAGGATATAACCCCTATGCAATATAATCCCTATGAACCCCTATATAACCATAAAATTAGCAATAACAGATCACAAATTCGAAGCCTGCGACTGTGACAGTATCGTTGCTGCTGCTGCTGCGTCGATTCGTACCGGCTCTCCTCTCGATAGTGCTGCTATTGCTACTTCGCTGACATCAATTCCTGTTGGAGTTATTGTGAACACGTGGCTGAGAACATTGCGCACAAGGATTCAAACTAGACCTCCTGCTTCTGGAAACTCACAGTCACAGCAGCCTATGCAGATTGGCATGCTCAGGATCGGATTGCGTTCGCAGGATAGTTCGACTCCCCACTTCCAGGCAACGTTTGCCAGATCTTCTGATGCAAAGCCTTCGTCATCGTCAGTCCCGATAACAACGAGCCGCAATGAATAAAGGTTGTCAACCAAAGCGCAGAGACTGTTCCGGACAGATTCAACGTCCGCTGCTGGAAGGTTTCTGGGAACATCCCAATATAATTCGAGAAGCCAGGACCACTGTAACATGTCAAGAAACTGTTGAATGTGCGCGCCACTCAGCAAGTGCGAACCATAATGTCGGAGGCAAAGCCCGGAAACTCGGCTGCAACAAATTTGTTCAGCTAAAGCACAAAGTTCTCGTCCAGGAAATGAGGCTGCCAGAAAAAGCATGCAGCAGCTGGATGGCCATCTAGTCTGGGAAAGGACTTTGGCTAAGGTCTCGCCCTGGCCGTAGTCATCGTCGACAATCGAAATGTGCATGAGGGGAAATGAGTCTAAGCAACGCTGTAGTGAGGAGGAGCAATCCTCTGTGCCACAAGCTATCTCAAATCTCACTGAGTGTAAGCGGCATACGGATGCGGCGCAGTCTGCAAGGCTTTCAAGGAGTGAAGCTGCAGACTGCCCTGACGTCTCATGAACTGAAAGGCTCAGTTGAAGAAGGTTGCTGAAAGCTGGCAAGACCTTAACTGCCGGTTCTGGGCAGCCGTAGAAGTGCAGAGTGTCAAGTGCAAGGGAGTGACGCTGCAGGTTGCGCAAGACCGTCGTCCAAAGAGTGCGATCCCAGTCCCCGCGCCAAGCACTCAGGTCGAGCCTTTTCAGCTTGACGAATGGCCCTAGGAGCCAGCCCAAGCACAGGGTGAAGCAGTCCGGGTCCTGAGCTTCACCAACATGATCGCGTATTGCAAGCTCGATCACCTCGCCCTTTTCAATCGCGGGCAATGACTTGATCATCATCATCAGATCGGCAACTCCACCCGCGCATTCAATACCAACAAAGGGCACAATGAGCAGGCCTCCTGAAGAAACGCACCAGCTCCGCACAGTTTGATTGGTCACGCTCGCAGCGGCAATGGTGAAAGGGTCTAAACAAGGTGCCAGCTGCTTCCACACAAACTTCTTCTCCAACACCATTGCAGACATCCTCTGCCAAGAGGGACAGAAATGAGCTAGAACCGTGAAACATCACGATAAGTATGCCGCGATTGCCGTTATACAAACAGTAGTATAGCAGACCCGGAAACGTTATTAAAAGTTACGGTACGGCTATTCCAACAACACCAGTTTCGGGGTTTCCCTCCCCAACTACTAAGACTCATAGCGGTATCATTTGCTTACCATTCTCCATAGTGGCAGTCACTACTTTTAGCAGGTAAGGGGTCACCTACTAAACTAATTATCGCACATGCCTCAAAACTACGGTTCCACTTCTAGAGCCCCCTGTGCTAAGGATTGCTTGCCTTGCAAGATTTTGGGCCTGAAGCCCTTGTGGCATGAAGCTTTAGCACAATCAGCAGGTTTAGGTTTAGGATCTGAAGGTTTCAGAAGGTTGTTTTTGCTATTTCAACCTGCAGGATTGCAGATTCAAAATCTTGCCGCCCGCTACTAAAATAGTACTCGAACGGAGATTTCTCGGCGCGGGGCGACGTACAAGGACTTAGGTGGGACGATATGAAGATTGAATGAGCGACTGCATACCTTGAACACAAACAGGAAATCTTATGGGGCTTGACTTATAAAATCGGAGATTCATTAAGGCTTTTACGGGGATTACAGATGGGCTTCTCAGAGGACGCGTTGGGTTTTGCAGGGACTACAAGAAACTCCAGGGGATAATGCCTGCATACTTTCATGGGATGCGGAAAGGAAGCATGCCATAATTTCCGACGTACTAGAGAATGGTGCTTCATGAAGGTTTACATAAAAGCTGAAGTGCATCAACAAAAAAGCACGTGCCTGCAAACAGCTGCAGCAAACCCCATGTCCAATATCCCCATATATTCGAGTTCTACATGACTGGTTTGATTCCCGGAATACTTCACACATACAAATGCGCTAGATCTTGTGTCCTTCGAAACTTCGTGGTATCCACAAGGCCAAGCACAGGCTTTCAGCCTCTGAGGGGAAGGCTGCCTATATAAAAGTTTCTCCAAATTGTAGCTTTCCTGCTTTGAATGATCAATTTTGGAAGAACACCTCACCTTTGCGGTACATAAAGGGACCGGCTTCTAAGAAACTACATTGGCAGCGCTGTCATGCATATCTTGCAAACCGTTAGACGGTTGAGACAAGACATCCTGCACGGCCAGAACTTCCCAAACTCCTGGCAGATGTGATGCATTAGTCCCCGTAAGTAGATAGAACATGGCTTTGGGTATGTTATAATAAGATCCCCCTATACCCCATCTTCTATCCACTTAAGGGGGACTATAAGGACCTGAGGGAGTGTGGCCGCTTCCTCGCCGGGGGCAGATGCAGACACAACTCCAGCATCCATCACAACACTCTACACGGTAGCCAACCTGAGGGAGTCGTGACAACACATAATGTCATGATAACATGACAATGTAACAGCATTCAATGAACGCATTTCCACATTGTAGGAATAGGTGAAAGGATGAACATAGTTAAGGGGGTGCAGCTGTGGTAACCGCAACCATAGCTGCAGTAAAATCATCTTGCCCATCATGAGGAACGCAGTACTTGGAGGGTCAGGGGGACTTAGTAAGTAGGTTAATAACCCCCATAACCCATATAGTAACCCTAGTTATCCCCATTATTAACCCATTTACTTAGTCCCCTGACCCTCCAAGTACCCAATGATGCCTGGTGCCTTGATGCTTGCCAAGATGCTGTGTCATGTAGGCTCGGATCGAGGACCACCTGCCATCCAGTTCATGGCTAGAGGTTAGGTGGACCCACCACGCAGTAATAGTGACTATAAGGGATAGTGATGATTATATTCAAGTACTCTTACTTTCCCATTATACCACCATTACAGGGTGCGGGGTCCACCTAGGCTATATCTGCAGAACGCTACATAGGACGCAGGCTACCATATGCGGGGAACATGGAATACACAGGGACGATGAAGATCACTCCTTGTGCAAACTTACAAATCCAAAACGCAAAAAACTCTCCAGACCAAGTCCACAGATCAGAAACTCGTATACATAATCGTACACAATTATCGACGGATCGACAATCAAGTAAGTATTTCGACGGGGCAAAGGCAGACCTCTCAGCTGATTGACTTCACCAGTGTCCCGTCATGCAATCGACCTGCGCCATGGTAGGCCCCAAATAAAGCCTAATCTGGGCTTGTTCAAGCGTTATGTTGGAGGGAGGGCTGGGGACGTAAGAACAGGGGGCGTAGCATGAGATCTAGTAATCGCAAACCGCGGACACTTCTGTTATCCTGGACCTTGACATCTCCCTGAAAATTGTCTTCCTCCCTGATGGGACATCTTTTCACAGGACCATTTAAGTGACAATAGAACGTCTGAGGCTTCACATAGCAGTATAATATGCATCGTGTGACCGTTTGCGCATGGCAAGGCCGAACCCCTCAACCTCACAACTCAAGGCCCGACCTTAACACCCCCTGGAGTTTAGGGCTTAAGGCTTGGTAGTTTCCCAAAATGAGGGGACCCCAATATAGACCCCAAAATACTATAGTCCTTACTATGGGGACCCCCAAAATGGTATCCCTAATTTTGGGAAACCCTCCCTTAGAGTTTGGGGTGTAGGGTTTGGGCTTCTGGAATCCCCGGAAGCTGAGCCCAGAGCCTCGGTTCTTCTTCCCTACCAAAGCAATATCTCCTTGAAGCGCAGATCGGAACATGCCCATATGTGCTATAGTCTAAACTCCCAGTATCCCCCTGAATAACCCCTATAGAATCCATTATAACCCCTCATTAGGGAGTTTAACCTATAGCTCATATTAGCTTTTGCCTTAAGGGGGCTCCGCTACTTAACCGCACTACCAACAAAAAGGCTTGCTTGCAACCCTTAACTCCTCAACCTAAACCCCCGAAAGTATGTAGAATAACTATTTACTTCGCGCATCCCCACCCTAAAGCTCTTCTTGGACAGGAAATGCAACGTTTCCTGGAAGATTGGGAAACTCTGCGGTTGGGCACTGAGGATACTCTGCGGCTGGGCACTGC
>CAJNIZ010012042.1:0-10316 GCA_905231905.1 Symbiodinium pilosum | reverse complement strand
TAGTGACTATAAGAGATACTGGTGATTATAGTTATTAAGGTCTTCCTATCTTCCTATCATACCACTATTATTAGGGATAATGGTGATTATAAGTCGTAGGGTCGTCTCATCTCAATTATGAAATTACTGAAACAGGGTGGGGCATCCACCTATGGCATCCCAAACGGGTGGATCCACTTCGAACAGTTCTCCGCGTAGTCTCATCCCTGTGTTGAAGCGTCAGGTATAAACGGAAAGCTTATATCGTCAACCAGAATTGTTTTTGCTATTGGTATTGCTATTGATGTCATTGTTTGTACTATTGTTATTGCTATTATTGGTGTTTTCCTTACTGCTGTTTTTGCTACTCTTCTTGTTATTCCTGTTATCATTCTTACTACTATTTTCCATGTAATGGGCTACTGTCATCCAAAATGGTAGCTGGTGGCCAGTCGACCATAATTGTCAACTACTTCCTTTCCAGGGTGGTGCTGAAGGCCTGGTTACACATGATCCCAAACCATTAGGGCAACGNNCCCCCCCCCCCCCCCCCAAAACCCCATAATGCATCCACCACTTGGTTTAGCAAGCCTCAGAAAAGGATGCTGAGCATGACACCCCAGCAGGCCAAGATCCACATTGCATGTAGAATCTGCCTCCTTCAAGATTCCCGAATTCATGGGTTTCTGCCAAGTGGGCACTCAAAAAAAAACGCTGAGAAGGTGCAGGGAATATGAGGGGATAGGGTGGTGACAAGCTGGGATCGCGTAGGGATTTTTGGGAAACTCCAATGTCGCTACTAGTGGCCGCTTGGACCACTTGCAGGGTCAGGGGGAACTTGGTCAGTATAGGGTTTGGGGTTCGGGGCTGAGGGTCAGGAAAACCTTAGTAAGTAGGAAAATTAAGGGTTCAAGGTTCAGGCCACAAGGCCTAGCGTGATGCTGTCTGGGGTCTGCTAGGGCATTCTGGGAAGTCTGCATAGAAAGATGTTTGATATCTCCTGTCCCAATCCGCTTCCATGGCCTCGACTGGCCTGTTAGTAAATGACATCAAAAATCCATCCAACCAACGCAGCAACGCGCGCAGGGCTGGAATTGAAGGGTCAGTATATACTCATGCGAGCTTATAGTCTGAACTCCTTCAAAGGGTTTTATAAGGTTGATATAGGGGACTAGTATAGAGGTTATTAAGGGGGACACTAGGAGTTTAGACTATGGCTCATGTGGGCACTAAACCCTAAACCGTCTGTACCCCAGTCCTGAACCCGCGGGCAGCACATGGCCAGGACCAAAGCAAGGAGCCTCAAAGTGGCCACCTCGCGTTTAGCGTACTTGGAGGGTCAGGGGACTTGGTAAATGTAGATGAATAACAGGGGTAAATGGGGTTGTTATGACTTCCTTGGGCCCCTTGAGCACCCAAACCCATAAACCCAAACCCGTAGAAAGGAATCACAAGGGAGCTCTTGAGTTCCTTTGCTGGGAACTTACCTGAAGGATTTTTCTTACCGGTGGAACTGGACAACAACATGCAAATTACTGAAATACTTCCGGCTTAAGCAAGGGGAAATCACGTGCAAGCCACTTGGTCAATGAGTTCAGGTCTAGGCCTCAGGGTTGGTTAGTAGCCAGATCCCCTAAAGGATCCCCCAAAAAATGGAACCCCGTAATAATCCCCTACGTTCCCCCATGTAGCAACGGAGCCGCCATGTTTTGGGGCCTCCGTTTTTTGGATCCTTGCCCTAAACCCTAAACCCTAAGCCTTTAGGGGGCCTGGGTAAGGAGTAAAGGAACGAGACTGTTGTAGGAGCTCATCCCTCCTAGCTGCTGACATGGAATTAGGGTTTAGGGTTTAGGGTTTAGGGTGGAAGCCCCTTCTTGGAAACATCGCAACTAAGCTGTTCAGTGAGCTGTGGGCAACTTATTCCCTAAACCTAACTAGAAGTTTGCCTCTGATGTTCCATCTGATTTTCCACACAAACTCCGAGCCAGCAAAACCCAGGAGTGCTGGAGAAATGAAATCCAAAGCATATGGCTGGACAGCCCCACACCCTCCACTTCTACAAAAAAACTTGGGATCTTAAGGTAATACCCCTAATCACCTCCCGCTAGTAGCGACCTTCCCCGCCGCTGGTCATGAATCTCCCCCTGGTATGGTATCGAGGGAATCCAGCACTACTAGGGGGGGTTGGGACGGGGTGGAGTTTGGAGGGCAAGGACGCTAAACTCTAAACCGAAGAGATCAACCGCATGCCCCAGTAGTTGAATGTTGATGGAAGAAACCTTGCATCACATAGGGGCCCTATTCTATGGTAGTCTTACGGATGGTTAGTAGGGAATATACGGGAATACAATATACAGTTTAGTTTAGGGCTTAGGGTAGGCACACGATTCAGTACTTAAGGTGGTGCAAGATTTCTTTTCCATCAACAGTCAGTGGTCCCGCAAACCTCTTTTTCAAGTGTCGCTGTGCTATGCTTCAAATCAGCTGAGAGTGCAGATCTGCGCATATTCCGGAGCTGCCGACATTGTGTGGCAGCGGGTGAAACCCTAAACCCTAAAGCCCTATCTGATGGAGGCGGGGTTTCTCAGAGCACGGACACCCTTCAGTAACAGGAGCATATTAGGCCGGCCAGTAAAAAAGGGGATTCTTGGGGGGGGCTCGCAAGGATTTTGTAGAGCTAGCTTCGAGGAGCTCTAGGGTCCGTAGTGGTATACAGAGAATTTCTGAGCACCTAGGGAGGGACCCCATAACAGGGGATTCAACAGGAATTCGATGTTTTGGGGCTTAGGGGTTTTGGGGTTTGGGGGTTCTAGGGTTTTGGGTTTTGGGGTTTGGGGGGCCCTGCTAGAGAATACATGGGGAGTGTTTTGAGAAACTCCCCGATACAAACATGGCGAAACATGGCCTGACCTGAACGCCAAAACTCTAGGCATAAACTTCCTGGTTGTTAGTAGGGAATGAAGGGTTTTCTACTAACTATATAGTATATTCCCTTATTCCCCACTAAGCCCAGTAGGCAAAAAGGCCTAACACCCTGACGGATGTAGAGTTCAGCAACTAAAGCTTAGCGGCTAGTTCATTTCATTTTCCGTTGTCTTTTCCGTTTCTTCTCTACTATTCTATAGGTATCAAGCCTAAACCCTAAACCCTAGACCCTAAACCTTCAACCTGACAATTCTTCTGGCCTCAAACCATTATCCCTAAGGGTTGACGACTCCGAGTCACCAGGAGCTTGGCAATCAGGAGGACTATAAGGGTTGTATAATTCGGATATCTAGGTTTACTATATGGGTTATAAAATGAGGAAAACCAGGGTTACTATATGGGTTATAGGGGCTATTAGCCGAATTGCTCCTAAGCTGTCTCAGCTGGCTCAATTTGCGGCAGCTGTCCGTGCTGCCCTACCACTTCCACGTGCCCGTCGTGATCCACGTTCCTCAGCTATGCCCGCAAACCCACAACCCTAGGCCCTAAACCCTAAACCCTAAACCCCCTAAACCCTAAGCCGCAAACCCTAAAACCCTAAGCCGCAAGCCCAAAACCCTAGTGACTCAGATGAACCAAAAGCTCAGTGCTCTGAGCCTGCAGCTCCAAACTCTCAGCACTCTAAGCCCTGAACTCTACATTGCTGTTTAGGGTTTAGGGTGTAGGGTTCGGGCTTAGGGTTTAGGGGTTAGGATTGCACTAAACCCCTCTAAATGCCCCACACCTTCAGTCCGAAGCCTCAAGCCCCTGACCCCTAAACCCGGAAACCTCAACCCTACGCGGTTAACATTTAGGGTTTAGGATTTAGGATCGCGGGTTTGGCCTGGGCATTGTGCCCTAGGCCAAGCACCCTGGACCTTCAAGACCCTAACCTCAAATCATAGACCCTCGCAAATCCTACATCCAAACTCTAGATCCTGAATCCCAAGCTCTAAACCCTCAACCCCAAACCTTAAACCTGCGAACCCAAAACACTCAAACCTGAATCCCAAACCCCTTAAGCCCTAAACCCTAAAACCCAACCCCCAAAGCCTCAAATCTCCAACACACCCATCCCTCCCAGAAGCCAAAAATCCTAGGCCCTATAATCCCTAGAATCCTGAAATCTCTTAAGCCCTAAGCCCTAAGCCCTAGGCCCTAAATCCTGAAATCCTAAATCCAAAACCCTAAATCCAAAACTCTAAATCCAAAACCCTAAGCCCTAAACCCTAAACATCCGAAACTCTAAATCCAAAATCCTAAATCCAAAACCCTAAATCCTAAACCCTAAATCCTAAACCCTAAATGACAGCCATGGCTCATGAGCCTCGCCTGCGATGGCCCTTGGATCATGCGCTGCCGATGGTGGACGCAACCTGGTCTAGGGGTATACAGGGCCCCCAGAAGGGTTAGGGCTTAGGATTTAGGGTTCAGGGGGTTTAGAAAAAGGTCCTGAAAAACATGATGAGGGTATATAGGGTTAGTAAAGGAATGGAATAGTTAATAGAAACCCTAAACCCCGAACCCTTAACCCCCAGAACCGTAAACCCTAAACTCATAAATCCTAAGCCCTAGGCCCCTAGCAGCAACCAAGCAACTGCGGAGCTGCTGTCGGGTGCACGGAAAGCACAAACCTGGCAAACTCGGTTTAGGGTTTAGGGTTTAGGGTTTAGGGTTTAGGGTTCGGGGGAGTTTAGGGGTTATGCAGGGCTTCTATGGGTATTGTATGGTGAGCGGAAAAGAAAATGAAAACTACTATTTAGGGCCTGGGGCTTAGGAAGGTAGAGTTTAGGGTTTAGGGATTAGAGCTTAGGCTTTAGGGATTGGGGTTTACGGATTGGAAGTTTAGGATTTGGGGTTTTGGGTAGCCAAAAATTCAATGGCTTGGGCTTCGGGGCTTGGGGTGTCGAGGCAGGTCAAAGTCTCGAGGCTCGGGTCGTGCAGTTAAGGATGAGCAAGGATTATCCCGAAAGTTTGTCTTCTAATGACCTGAATGGCCCGCCCGTGGACTCCGCACTCATTACCTCTCCTATGTTAAGCTCCTCACCTCCCCAAAAAGCTGAATATGGTTCCCAGCATACAAGAGGGCTACTGCTCTGAGGAACATTTCAGATCAGGTTGGGGGGTAACGGTGGTGTTTGGTATTACTTGGATGGTCAGGGGGACTTAGTATGCAGGTTTTTGATAACGGTGATAACTAGGGTTACTATATGAGTATGGTTATAGGGGTTAATAACCTACTTACTAAGTCACCCTGACCCTCCAAGTAGGGTTAGGGGATGAACGTGAGGCAAGATACGCAGCATGTGCCGAGGAAGGTCTCCAGCATCCAAGCTATCCAGTGCGGTCCTGGGGAGCACAATTTTCGATCCTCAACATCTGAAAAATTTCCAAGATTAGGGGAATCTCTGGGGGGGCCCCCATAGTAAGGATGATCGTATTTTGGGGGTCTGCATGTTGGTCCCTTATTTTGGGAAACTACCATTTCCTAAGAGACGCTATAAACTGTGGGGATGTATTTATGTGGGCAATTACAACATGGAAAAATGCTGCGAGTCTGGTGCAGTTAAAGTGGTAATGATGGAGATGGCAGCAGTAGCCGTTGAGTGGTGGTGAAGTCAGCAGCAGCAACAGCAGCGGCAGCAAATCATCTTTATCTTGAGCATCATTGCAACTGTTGTTGATTCCCGCCCCAGCGGCAAAACCTGTAACAGCAGCAATGGTAATGACAGATTATTTCTAGTCTTCATCCTATTCATTTGCTTTAAACAGCCAGAACAAACCAAAGACAGCCGCTATCATTGCCATTGGGGCTACCGCCCTGAGCCGTGGGTCCTGGGAACCATGCCACCATGAAGCGGAGGAGGCTGTAATCCGGCTCCGGAGGCTTCGGCCCTGCAGATGGTGCTGGTGTTGGGGCGCTTGCTGGCCAACAACGGCGGCCTCGCTTGGAGTAATAGCCTCCATCTTTGCCTGGATGGCTGCTAAGGAACTTAAACTAATGTTGCCATGCCAGTAATATACCACCCCCCCAAAAATAGTTGTTGGTGGGGGGGGGGGTGGTGTCGCAATAATAAACCAAGGGTTGGGGTAGGACCAGGTAGTGCAGCTCGCAGTACTAGTAGGACACATAGAATGGAATCGGTTTATTCTTGACACCCCCCTATAATTGCCGATGGAGCTTGTTTAGACCCTTCCGCGTTCCGAACGTGTTTCAAAGCAAATGTAATCTTCCTGGATTCTTCTGGCTCGGCAACAATATATTATTGCCACCCCTTTATTAATGAGATGGTAACATTAAGTTGCTACATAGGGAACCCCACTATTAGCATTACTATTATGTACCCTTAACAGAAACCCATTGGCAAAGGCATTGGCCATCGTTCCAAATGCAGCCCCTCTGCTTTCCGTACCAGTCGCAGTTGGAGCGATCATAGGGCAGCCCACGATTTGAAACACAAGTGCTTGCATTTTTATCAGGTGCGGCAGGGCCTGGCTCCTGAGTCGTAGTCGCAGTTGTGCTACGCTGGGTCGCTGGATCAGGGGGCCAGCAGCGTCGACCGGTCTTGGAATACACCCCACCGTCCCTGCAAATGCATCTACTGCCTTGCCAAATGCAGCCACGTCCTGCTGCAACCCATTCGCAGTGCGACTGGTCATACGGAAGCCCTTTGTTGGACACACAGACACTGCTGTTATCGGCGGATGCTAAAGGGAGGGTTGCTGCAGTGGTCGTAGCTGGCATCACTGTGAGAGCTGGTGGCCAGCAGCGACGGCCAGTTTTAGAGTAGACCCCCCCATTCTGACAGACACATTCGCCATCCTTCCAAGCACAACCTCTTTGCTTCCCGGGCCATTCACAATGAGACTCATCCTTGGTTGCTGTTGAGAACCTTAAATTAAGTTACCATAATATAGATATATAGTAAAGAATGGGGTTCCTTCTTATAGTAACTTAACTTAAGTTCCCTAACAACAGCCAGGCATCGTATGGCCTCCCTCGGTTGCTGACGCACACGCTTTGGTTGCCCTCTGGCTTCAAAGCATCCGCGCAGCCGGCAATGATGATCAGAGAGACAGCCGCGAGGAATTTCATGCCGTGATGTTTGTATTGGGAGCTACACTTCCCCCCAGGGACAATGCAAGATGTCGCATTTCGAATTTTATCGTGCTATCTGAGTGAAAACAAGAACGGAAATGAGCAAAAACTTGCTTCCGACCCCGGGCTTCTTGTAAACAACTCTTGCTGTGAGGGTGGAACGTCTGGAGGTTGAGCCAGTCTAGCCTGCGGGTGCGTATTACGCAGACCATGGTATAGGAGGTATGGCATACTCTGCGCACGTTAAGTGACTTCATTCAAACAACCTTCGCAGGCCTTTTACGTGAAGGAAACTCCTATAGAATCGCATGCAATCTACATGCAACCCTGCTCGCGGTCTTGATAAAATGCCAGGGCCGAGTCCGTAAACCCAGCCCTCATTCCCAAACTATACAGGTCCTATACCACGCTACAATCCCTTTACAACCTCCTCTATTCTCAGACCCTAAACCCTAAACCCTAAACCCCTAAACCCTAACCCCTAAACCCTAAACCCTAAGCCCCAACCCCCAGTCGTTGCACAGGCTTCCTGGTTGTACTGTGGCTTTCTGATGGCGCTTGACAGGTCAAATGCTCGTGCTCGAATTGTTGGCCCTGAGTACGGACTGCTGGCCTTGAAATTTTCTGCGTTGCTGTTCAGGAACTGAAATTCCACAGAAGCAACCCAGTTTCTTGCATGACCCTAAACCCTAAACCGTTACAGAGGGGCCAGTTTGTGGGATTGCGTGGAACCCTACAAGTAAAATGAGCGTCTGTCAACTATGGCAGTTGCCGACATTGGGCGTTTTTTCTCAGACAGAGGAAGAAGCACAGAAGGACCATAGTTCCCACAAATCCTGAACATCAGCTCCCAAACCCGAAGCCGTGGGGGCTGTGATCTGGAATTTACTGGATCCTTGGGGCGAAGCAATGCAGAGAATCAGGACCAGTGAGGCAGCCAGGAGTACTGCAACGGTGGCTTCCTGCGCTTGTGGGCATGCCGGGGCTCGTGGAAAAAGGCTTAGGGTTGAGGTTGTTGGGGTTGAGGGTTTCCGGTTTAGGGTTTCAGGGTTGATTGTTTAGGGGTTTCGGGTTTGGGGGTTGAGAAGTGGCTTGCGGGGGCGAAGCCGTAGCTAAAAGCACTCTGCCACTGCCTTTACAGCCACCTCCGCTACCGTCATCGCCACCGCCGCTGCCACTGTCACTTCCCTCACCGGCACCATCACCAACAGCACCAGCTTTTGATAAACCCTAAGCCCTAAACCCTAAACCCTCTAAACACTTGTGCTGACAAAGCGCTATACACAGGAGCCTAAGTTTCTTCTGACAGAAAATGCGGGGTAATGTTTATGTGCCTTCCTGATGGTCCTTGAACGTAAGTCCTACAAACCCATTGCGGACTGAAAGATTCCAGGGCAAGTACACATACCATATATATACGTATATATATGTACACCTATACAGATAGTATAGATATATACACATAACAGATACACCCGATTCAACAACCTCAGATTTGTCCGTAAATCCGTAGCCCTAAACCCTAAACTTTAAACCCTAAACCCTAACCCCTAAACCCCAACTCCTTACCCTCTAATCCTAAACCCCCACCGCCTAACCCTAACTCCTTACCCTCTAACCCCAAAACCCTTGACGCAAGACTGGGGCTCTGGCGTCCGTGGCCATCCAGCCCAAGCTGTGGCCAAGTTGTGCCAAGCACAGGATGGAACAGGCCTCTGCTGGGTTCAGGTTGAAGGTTTAGGGCGTAGGGTTTAGGGTTGAGGTTTAGGGTTGAGGGTTTAAGGTTGAGGTTTAGGGTTTAGGGTTGAGGTTTAGGGTTTAGGGTTGAGGTTGGGTTTTAGGGTTTAGAGAAGAGAAGTTAGGATTAGGGTTGATGTTAAAGAACTTAGGTTAAGATACCGTAAGAAGGGCGTATAGGGTGAAGGGGTTGGGTTACCATGATATGTGCATATACGGCTTAGGGTTTAGGTTACCATAATAACATAATATGGGTATATACAAAATAGCGGGGTCTCCTTCTTACAGTATATAATTCAAACAAGTTCGTTAATAGCAGCCCAGCTTAGGTCGTGATATTGATAGCTGTTGGCTTGGGGTTTTAATGTTTGGGGTTCAAGGGTCAGGATGTAGGTTGGTTCAAGGTTCGGATCGAAGCTGTAGAGTTTATGGCTTAGGGTTGCGGATTCAAGTCTTTATATATTTGGCATCTGGGTCTCCTAAACCCTAAACCCAACTCAGGACTTTGACTCTTGGGTGTTTAGAGTCTCCGGCGTAGGGCTTGCGTCATGTGTAGCGAATGCCATCCCAGTACTGAGAACGATGGTAGTAATCATACCCTGAACCTCCCAGTTACCTGAATAGTAGGCTACTGGGTCATGTAACTATAGGGTGTATATAACGTAGAACTCGTGAAAGAAGGAAACTGGAGCCCCTAGAAAACTAGAGTGTACTAAGGTGTCAAACGGTGGTGAGGGTGTGACAGGAAAGTCAGCATCTCTGATCTACTTTCCTGCTTTCATGAATACCTACCGTGGTTAAACTATACCCCCAAGACATTTTCCACATAAATAGGACTGGGCAGTTCCCTCGAATCGTTTCCATAGTCATTTCTACCCTGCAAGCCCTGCATATTCAGATTCATTGCCGTTCACTATCTCAGACCATTAAAGTCTGCGGTTTTAAGGCCTTTGATGGGGGTCCTAAAGCTGTGAGAATCTTGGGCCAAAACCAAGGAGCAAACAGAAGGGGGACCACGATGGGTTGACCACCAACAGACCTTGGACGAACCTCTTGAACCCAACAAAACACAAACGAATCTTGGCAAAGGGTGCTGACTTGGACGAAGGGAAGAAGCAGTTTGTGAAGCAGTGCCTTGTTCTTTGATTCCCGCCTCTTATCCTGCACCCAAGGGAGTTGACCAGCCGCAACCCCACTCAAACCTAGACAAATGTCATCTTCTGAGCATCCCCTTAACATGTCAAACCTGAAGCCAAACCCAAGACCCGAAACACCCACGGACAATGTTTGTATCATCTTGTTCATACTCTTCTCAGGCTAGAATGACTCCTATGACCCCTCTTGTAGTACTAAAATGACACTACTATCATACGATCATTACTTTCCTTGATACTCTTGGATCCCAAGCCCTAAACCCTAACCCCGAAACAGCGTCTTGGGTTCCGGCGAGGTAGCACAGCAACAGCCTTAGGACAAGGAACAACTGGTTCATGCCGAGTTGCAGGTGGGGCTTAGGGTGTAGAGCATAGGGTTTAGG
>CAJNIZ010012041.1:0-10319 GCA_905231905.1 Symbiodinium pilosum | reverse complement strand
TTCTTTCTCTTCTTCTCATCCTGGCCTTCTTGAATTCAGTTTCAGCTCTTGTGACGCTACGCGTCTCTCTTCGAGGATGCTTCGAGGCTCGTGTGGCTGGCAAGCGAACTACTGTAAAAAAAACATATTCCGTACTAAGCCCCAGTAAAGAAGAGGCTTGGGCTTGGGTTCGGCGGTTACGAATTTTGAAGCGGCCAAAAAATCAGTGTACGCCCAGAGTCCCTTTCATTTTCCATATTTGTTTTGCACTTGCTTCTCCATTATTGGTAGCCGCCATATACTCCCTAGGTGACCTATATTCTAAACTCCTGCTATCACCCTGTCTCAGCCCTGTAGTACCCCCTATATAGTCCCTTATAGAATCACTTTCAAGAAGCTTAGACTATAATACATATGCTACCTATGTATCCGACCTTTTTTGGATTGGGGTTAAGCGCTTGTACTACACCGGATGAAACAGCAGGGCTTAGAAACTGCGAGGAGTGACGCGCTAAGGAGTCAAAAAGCCTGAAGAGCGCGACGCTCTTTCAAGATCTTGGACGTAAATCCCAAAGCTTACAAACCTGGAAGCCCAAAACCCCTAAACCCTAAACCCCTAAAACCCTAAACTCTAAACTCCTGAAGAAGGGCTGCGAGCTCTGAGTGCTCTGTCGATCTCGTGCACTGGGGAGCCGGACGTAGTGGTCAATGAAGGGAGACCACGCAGCAATCGTAACCTGAGCCACTGTCTAAACACCTAGCATTCCCCTAAATAAGCCCTATAATGCTCCCCTATATAATCCCCTATAGAACCCTCTTTAAGGAGTTTATAGACTATAGCTCACCTGAGCTGCGAGCTTGGGATTGAAGTCTACGGGGTTGGGGCTATGGGGCTTTAGGGCTCTGGGGCTAAGACTTTGGGATTCTAGGGTTTTGGGGTTCAAAGGTAAAGGGTTTAGGATTCTAGGGCTTTAGGGTTCCAGGGCTAGGGGTTTAGGATTCTAGCTTTTTGGGGTTCTGGGGCCGAGGTTTTTTGATGATTGCAAGCCAGGCAAGACTCAGTGGGACATAGTTTCGCACGGAGATCCCAGGGCTTCAGAGTATCAATATACCCTCTCAGAGAAACCACGGATCACAAGACGGACGACTCACAAACTGCCTCAGAATCCCAGAACAGTAAGAAGGAGCTTAAACCCTAAACTCGTCAGTCCGAAAGCCTCAAAACCACAATCGCTGGGGTAGGCCTAGGGAAAAAGGCCCCGTAAGATGCCTTAGAGATACTAGGGCGCTTGTTTAATGTTGGGCGCGGAGGGGGGGCCAAGGACTAGTATAAAACCCCAAACCCCTAAACCCTATATAGCCCATTAGAGTAGTTCCATTTTCTTTTCCACTATCCCTAGATAGCCCCTATATAACCTATATATACCCCTAAACCCTAAATCCTAAACCCTAAACCCTACACCCTACGCCCTAAACCTCAACCCTGAAACCCTCAACTCTGAACAGTAAATTCTAAACTCTAAACCCTAAGCCCTAAACCCGAAGCCCGAAGCCCTAAACCCTACGCCCTAAACCCTGTTAGATGCAGCCTGAGAACCACGGAGGGCTGAGCCACCTGCAACTTGCTGGCTAAGAGTTCAAGGTTTTAGGGTCTAAAGTTAGGGTTTAGGGTCTAGGGTCTAAGGTTAGGGTTTAGGGTCTGTTTAGGGTTTAGGGTCTAGGGCTTGAGAGTTTAGTGTTTAGGGTTTAGGGTGCAGGGGTTTAGGATTTAGGGTCTTAGGGTTTAGGATTCAGTCAAGGGTTTAGGGCTCAGTGTGAAAAGTTTAGGGTTCAAGGGTTTAAGAGTTAACGCTTTAAGGAACTAAGGGTTTAGGCTGGGAGCTTAGGGCTAAAGAGCTCAGAGCTTGGGAGTTTGGATGTCGCAGGTTAGGGGATAGAATTCATGTTTACCGGTAACACCACTTACCTACAGCCTTGTAGTAATTACCGCTTAGTTAATAAGTATAACCCTTAAAGATGTAGATTTCGGATGCAGGGACCCTCATTAACGTGTTTCGGCGGCTGCTCAAAGAGTTCCAAGAAATTGTTAAGACGTGTTCTATGTGTTTCGATCTTGGGGCCCTAAACCCTAAATCCTAAACCCTACAGTGTAAACCCTAAATCCTAAACCCTACACATCCCCTCGACGTCCATCCCCTGCACTCAGGGAGCGCCCAGGAGGACGCCAAATCCTGATAGTACTTTGGGGGAGCACGCGGGGCATAGTAAGAAATGGTGGGGGGGGGGTGGGGGGGCGGACCTGAAACTCCTACAGGTATACTTGCTCACTTCGCATGACTTTC
Organism: Symbiodinium pilosum; assembly: GCA_905231905.1. Lineage (NCBI taxonomy): Eukaryota > Dinophyceae > Suessiales > Symbiodiniaceae > Symbiodinium > Symbiodinium pilosum. Next base: position 7,998 of record CAJNIZ010012041.1, on the reverse strand, counting down.
CTATTAATCCGAAACCGAATTCCCAATTCCAGGCATTTCTTGTAGTAGGTGCCCTCAAAGGAAGGGCTCAGCAAACCCTAAACTCGAAATCCTAAACCCTAAACTGAAAACCCTAAACCCTAAGCTGAAAACCACAAACCCAACGCGGAAGTCCTGAACAGTCAACGGTGTGGTGAAGCCCGAGGATACTCATTATTGACACCTTAAGACTATCCAAAAACTCAGCTCTACACACCATACCCTATTACACACACCATACTCAAGTACACAAACTACACAGGTGCATGTATATATGTATATGTATATGCGCATGTGTATGTATAGACTGCATTCCCAATATCCGTATTCAGGACCCCATGATCACCTTACAGTCTGTAGATATTCTGGGGCCAGTCTCGGAGAAACTCCCATCTGCAGGTACCCAATCCTCCTAGAGACTTTAAGGCTCAAATCTTCTTTTCCTAACATCCTTCTTATTGGGGACGGTTAGGATACCTTGGTAAGTAGGACATGTTTAGGATTTAGCGTCTAGGGTCGGAGGAATTCGTGGGTAAGCTCATAAGGGGAATAAGGGGAAGGACTGGGCTTACCATGTGACTAAGATGGGCTCTAAGCATGCTTACTAAGTCCCTCTGACCCTTCCATTATTGTGATCATGACAATTTTGATTGGTATTCTGGATGGCACGATGAGTGTAAGTCTTCTTCTGCTAATGCTGCTACTGCTAAGGCTACTACTGCTGCTACTAGGAGGGCTGCTGCAATGATGGCTGCCATTTGCGGTGATTCACATCGTTGTGGTTGTTAGTATTGTTGCAACGATTCGCATGATTGCTGTTGCTACTTGGTGGGTCAAGGGTACTTAGTAAGCATACGCATCGTATGCCCTCTATAAGTCCGATGGTCACCCCTGTTCCCCTGTTATCCCTGTGATCAACTGGGAGGCAAGTGCCGCATTGAAGTCCCTAAACCCGAAACCTTAAACCCTAGACCCTAAACCTTAAACCCTAAACCTCAAGCCCTAAACCCTAAACCTTGAACCGCGTGCCTTGACGGGGAGCTTCATGGAGGACGGGAGGGCCCGGATGCTCCTGAGCTGAAGTACACGGGTTTCCAAAAAACAGAGAAAGGATAGGGCAAACAGGGTTGTTTAGGGAGATACAGGGTTTAGCGTCTAGGCATTCAAAGTTCGGCGGGCCCTTATTTCAGGATCCAGACACTGAGGCTTATAGTGAATTGGGGAATGTAACCCAAAACCCAAACCTTAAACCCTACACCAGATTGGGGTTACAGAGATTGGAGATCCAGAGCGGAAGCTACGAAGAATCATAGAGGCAGCTGTCAGGGTTTACGGGTTTAGGGATCAGCAAGGGTTACAAATAGTCTGAATACTGGGCTACTACGCCCCCAGAGTAAGAATAAATCAAGGACCTTATGAGGGATGATCAGGGACTATTAGGGCAAATCACCCTAAACCCTAAACCCATACTGGGGTGGCCGATGGTAGTCCTACAGTTGTTGCTAGGAATCCTGCATGATCTTAGTATACTGTCATACGTTGGGTAATTCCCCCTTACAGCAAGTGTCCCCACAGGGTTCTTGCGAAAGGGCCATGATAACCCCTATTGCCCATGTGGCAAGCGTTACTGTGAGGGGCATTACCCGAGTTACACCATTGTAGTATCGACAGTCGGATAAACCCTAAACCCTACACCCTAAACCCCGAAACCAAAAGCCCTAAACCCTACACCCTAAAACCTTGCACCAGTAGGCCGCGGGGCAGATGATTCGTGGACTGAAATGCGCTCTCCTCCTTCTTGTCCTTGTAGAGGTCCATCATCCTAACAGCTACTACTGTTGATACTAAAAATCCTGCATGACCTTAGTATACTATAGTACCATTATTCCCAAGGTTTAGGGCATGTAGGGTCATGCAGGATTTTTAGTATCCACCGTAGGGTTTAGGGTTTCGGGATATAGGGTTTAGGGTTTGAGGTGTAGGGTTTCTGGTTCAGGGCTTAGGGTTCAGGACCCTAGGGACAAGAGAAGGAGCTTGGGGCCTTTGAGAGAACAGGGTTTAGGGTTTAAGGCCTGGTTTGGGGTTTAGGGTTTCGGGTCTAGGGTTCAAGGCTTGGTTTAGGGTTTAGGGTTTAAGGCTTGGTTTAGGGTTTAGGGTTTAAGGCTTGGTTTAAGGTTTAAGGCTTGGTTTAGGGTTTAGGGTCTAAGGCTTGTTTTAGGGTTTAGGGTTTAAGGCTTGGAGAGTTTAAAGCTTCTGGTAGGCCAACCCTAAACCCCTAAACCCCACCCCTAAACCCTAAACACTAGATGCTGCTGGGCGTATCTGTAGCCGTCCGAGACCCATGTTGGAAAAATCCTGGTATCCTGTAGAATTTGAGAGTTCAGGATTTAGGGGATTAACTCATGTAAAAGCTTCAACGGAAACTTCAGTCAGAGGATTTGGGACCTAGGATTCACGAGACACGGTTTGAAGACTAGGGCCTACCTTCCACCCAAACGACCTTCAGTTTTAGGACCCTGTGGTATAATTCTTTGTATGAAGTCCTAGAACTGAAGGTCTTTGGGGGCTAAGGTACAGCACGTCACAGTGTCGGCTTTAGAGCTCACGGTGTTGGAGTTCAGGCTTCGCATTGTGGGCTCCAAGAGATGGATTCCTCCAGGGATGTTTTTTACATTTGGTGCGCAGTCTCAGGGGGTGAGGGGGGCTCACTAAGTTAGGTAGACTATGAAAACTACGTACTGTGCTTACTCCTAAACCCTAAACCCGGCTTTTAGGGGTTGTACGTGTGCTTACTTAATCTCTGTGACCCTCCTAGTCAACCCTTTGCTCTGTGTTTTGCCAAACCGCGGCTCTCAAACCCTAAACCATGTGTTTAGGCTTCACCTAGGACAGCAATAATCCTAAACCACCTTGATGCTTAAGGTGGTTTTGCGCATACGGATTTGTTTGAGGTTGGGGCTCTGCGCCTGCAAAGAAAAGGTGCAGCATTCTACAGCCAATGTTTAGGTTTTAGGGACGCCATACCTTACAAACCCATATACCCCTAGAAGCCTCCAGAGTGCTCTGAATAAATTTCACGTATTCAGACTAGTGTTCAGCTCTTTGTGAAACCCTGACAGCTTCTAGACATCCATGGACACCTTCTTGCGTGTATACGCCAGCTCAGGGCCTTTCAGAGGGCAGAAAGCAAGAGCATGCCTGTGTAGCCCCGTAGACTGGATTGCAGCTCAGGAAACCAAATTCAGTTACCACCATGAGGCTACCCTGTCATGTACTGATAACATATTTGAAGTGGCTGAACCAAAAACCCAAACCAACCACTTGAACGTACAAGTTGCCCCAACAGGTCTGGAGGAGAAATGGCGTCTGTCCTGGTTGCGCTGTCGCAGTTTGTGCCCTGGCCTGGCAATGGATGAGAAGACCAAGCCTAAATAGTGTTTAGGCTTTAAAGGTTTAGGCTTTAGGGTTTGAGGATCTACAGCGTTTCGGGTCTAAACCCTTAACCCTACTTTTCAGCTTCAGGGGCTGGCTGAGCTCTGCGTATGTATGCAGATTACGAAGCACTAGTGTTGTCCATCAGTGTCACCATATAGCCTTAAACCCTATAATCCCACAAGGAGATGCAGGTTCCTAGACCCTACTCCTACCCTCTATTAGGGCCTAAGTACCCACTATTAAGGACCATATACCCCCAATTAAGGGTACAAGGAGGGTCCTGGTTATAACCTACTTATGCCTTCTGTGCTTTCCTGCCTAGGTTGGGGTTTTGGAGGTCTGAAGACCAGGTTGAGGGTTAACCAGTCTCAAGGATTAGGGTCTTGGGTCAAGCAGATTCAGGTTGAGGGTTTGGGATTCAGGGCTTAGGCCTTGGGGTCAACTTGGGGTTTATCACATCCAGGGTTTAGGGTTTAGGGCTTAGGGTTCGGCACGTTCAGGGTTTAGGATTAGATTCAAGATTTTGGGGTTCAAGGTGTTGAGGCTTTCGACGTCCCCTTGTCTCGGTAAAAAGTAAAGGCCACTTAAACGGATAGTTGGTTGTCTTGTGGTCCTTGTAGGGCCTTTTTTGGGGTCTCAGGCCTAAATTTAGGGTTTGGGGAAGCATAGCCTGATTGACTCAACATGTCTGAGAATGGCCGGTCACAGCTTGGAGTACACTACCTATTAGAAAACGAGGATCCAGGGTTTAGGGATGAGTTTTGACGTTTCGAGCCCACCACCTGTACATGAGCCCCAGACCCTGACTGCAACCCCAAAATCTTAAGCCCCAGCGACCCGGACCCACAGCAAAGGCAAAAGCAGTTGGCACGTAGAAGTAGGATGTTCTGTACCGCTCTCCCATCTTGCTAGCACCGCATTTTTATTGCTGTCATGCTGATGTGGGCATTGCTCAAAACCACCTTTCTGGAATTCCAAATATGGACCACAAGGGTTCAGGTTTAGGGTACGTAAATCTCTCTAACCCCCCAGCCCTACTATTTTGGGCGTCGCTAGGGGCTCCTTACCTTGAGGAACTCCTGCTGCGAAATTTTGCCGCCTGCCCCATGGCCTCAACCCTGAACCCTAAACCCTAAGAACTAAACATTAAGCCCTGAATCCTGAACCCTGAATCTTAAGCCCGAGCCCAAGATCGAAAGCCTCCAACAGCATCGATGGCTCCCAAGCCCAGGGTAACAAAGAAGGGGACCGAGTCATGAGGACAGCCTGCGCAGACCTGGAGTAGAGGCTTAGGGATTTAGGGTTTAGGGGTTTAGGGTTTGGTCCCGAGCCCTAAGCTCCACACCAGTTCTAGGGTCTAGGGGTTTAGAGTATGGGGGTTAGAGTTAGGTTTTGGGGTCCAGGTTTCAGGGTTCAGAGTATTTAACCCAAAATTGGAAGGGCATCCAGGGTCTGAGTAAGGGTATCCAATGCTTAGGGATTGGGGTTTAGGGTTTAGGGGGTGGAATTGAGGTTCAGGAGTTGCTGCCAAGCTTCCGTGTCTGTGCTTCGGAAGCGCACATTGTACGTGCCTCGCAGTGTGCGGGCGTGGGTATCGTTCTGGCGTATTGGGATGTAGGGTTTAGGGTTGGTACTTTAATCTATTTCCTAGGCCATTCTTTGTAAGGTTGTTTTAGTGGCTCCATGTTCTGTATCTTGTCGGACATTCTACTCTCTGTACACTGTCTATACACTGAATCTAAAATCCTCTTCATGCCTTTGAACCTATATCTCTGTATTCCCATCTATGATTTCTGTATTTGGGCGACGAGACCGCTGTCCTCAGACCAATTCACGTCAGCCCAGTTCTCCAAAAGAATTCCTGAACACCCAAACCCTAAACGAATGGGTTTAGGGCGTGAGGTTGCAAGTGGCCAATGGATCCCCTTGGACGTTGCTACAGACTCCACACAAGACAGACCCGAAGAGTTGTCCCTACGGCCCACTCACACATTTCCCCGGAAAAGCATGAGTACTCTAAGTCCGTAGCCTGCACTAAGCCCTATACCCTAAGCCCTGAACCCTAAGCCCCGAACCCTACAACCCTACTACCCTAACACCGTAAATCCTAATCCGAAAGCCTGAGCACTAAACCCCAAACATCAGCCCTTAGCCTATACCCTTAATACCGCACTTCTCTATCACCCTCATACCCTAAACCCGAATACGGAAAGCCTAAATTTTGAAACCTAAACCTTAAGCCACAAACCCTAAACCCCAACCCCGAATCCCTAAACCAGCCCTGAACCCTAATCAGGCCCTAATCCCATGACCAGAAACCTGATTCTGCCGAAACCTAATATCCAATCCTCAAGCCCCAAGCCATAAACTCTATAAACCCTATAAACCTTATAAACCCTATAAACCCTATAAACCTTACAAATCCTATAAACCCCATAAACCCTATAAACCCACCCTTTAAACCTTATGAACCCTACAAACATTATGAGTCAATATAAGCCCTATGAACCCTAAAAACCCTGTGAACCCTAAACTGAATCTGAATGCTCTTCGCGCCTGCTTGGAGCTGGAAGACGAGTCCAGGGCCTACAGCGCTCGAGCTGGGCATCACCTCTGCCAGACCTTTACAGCCCGGGCAAGAATAGCGTTTTGGTTTTCCAGCTGAGGGTTCCAGGGTTGAGGGCTTAGGGTTTAGGCAGGGTTGCTTTGGAGGAACTGAAAATGACTTACCATATGCCAAGGACGTATGATGAATGATCTGACCCTAAACCCTAAACCCTAAATTATGGCAAATTAGCTTGCTCCTTGAACGGATACTCCTTTTCACCAGATGAAGTAAGCCTGTTTGCCGATATACATATAGTGGGGTTTAGGGTTTAGGGTCCTAACATTGAAAAATTATGTGAGCTACTGTCAACATTTGCCTCATTCAGGGACCCTTAACAGTGGACGTAGGGGTCCCTCTTGTAGTTTCGTGTAGTCCCTAGTGAAATTCCGAAAAGGAACCCATGTCCATTAACTCCCGGAGGAAAATTGACTAGCTCATGTCCCTTTCCGCTTCTATTCAAGCCTTTTTTCAAATTCCTCCTTTGGGTGCTACACTGGCATCAAGTTCCGATCAGTCTTGCTGAAGAGCATTGAGTTTAATTACTGCCACGGATACTCTTCTTGAGTCCTTCGCAGTACCAACTCTCCTCTTCTTCCCCCGTTGGGTTTAGGATTCAAGGCACTGAACATGGCGAGCCTTCAACCTCGGGAAAACATAGCTGGCGGAGGGTTTGACCCTCGCCCAAGCTCCACTCTCTCGGGCAGCCCTCGTCTGGATACTGCCAATTGCACAGGGTCCGCCAAACCTGGCGATTGTCCAGAGGCTCGTCGAAGTCTGGCTTGTGCAGCGTCCGCCCTTGACGGACGAAGGGCGGTATGCCGCAAGGCCAGCGGCTGCCGACGAGGCCAACGCCTTCGCCTGCAAAGCACAGCAGCCACCTGCGACCTGCTGTATGCCTGAAGAACAGGGAGCAAGGTCGCGCCCCGTATGTCCAGCCGCAGGGCCTAAACCCTAAACCCTAAACCCCCAAGCCCTAAATGGCAAACAAGGTTAAGTTTCAGGGGCCTACTGCAAGCAAGGCTTTCATTTCCAGCTTACCTGTAACCCTTCTTACCTACTGATTTTATGGGTTATTGTACTATTTCATTGAGGGGACCCTAAACCCTTAGCCCTAAATCCTGAACCTTAAACCCTTAGCCCTAAACCCTATACCCTTAGCCCTAAGCCCGAAACATTACTACAAAGCTGTAGGTAACCTGGGTTTCAGGTAATCCCAAAGTGTCGAGGGCCAGGGTTGACGGTTTAGGCTATTCCGGCTGAAGGTCTGCAGATCTGCGTTTAGGGTTTGGGTATGGGGTTCAAGTTAGGGTTTAGGGTGTAGGGTTTAGGGTTGGTAGGCGCAAGCTGAAAGAAGGTCAGTAGCTGCATTCCACGAATCTCTTACAAAGTGCTGTAGACCCTATGCTCCATAGCAGCCCTCATTAACTCAAGCCCTAAATCACACACAATGTCCTAAACCTCAAAGCTTGCCCCTTAAACTCTGAACCCTAAGCCCTAAACCATAAACCCTAAACCCTGAGCCCTAAACCATAAACCATAAACCCTAAACCCTAAACATCAAATCCTAGACACTCTGAGCCCTAATAAAACCTCAACCTAACCTCAATATAACCCTAGCATAACCCCAATATAACCCTAATATAACTCTAATAAAACCCCAATATATCCTCCATATAACCCTAATATACTCCTAATATAACCCCAACACAACCCCAATATATCCCTAAAATAACCCTAATATAACCCTAATATACTATAGCAGTTTCCATTTTCCGTTATCCCCAATAATATTACTCCAATATACTATAGTAGTTTCCCTTTTCTTTTCCATTATCCCCCATATAACCCCAATATACTACAGCAGTTTCCATTTTCTTTTCCATTATCCCTATATAACCCCAATATGCTACAGTAGTTTCCATTTTCTTTTCCATTAT
>CAJNIZ010012040.1:0-10320 GCA_905231905.1 Symbiodinium pilosum | reverse complement strand
GCAGCCAAGACGTCATCATCATCATGGGGTTTCTCGACAATGGCAACGGGGCCCTTAAGCGATACATCTGAAATACCAAGGAGCACTGAATTGCCAGCTGAGCCTCTACATGAGAAATATTGAAACTCCCATGTGAGCCATAGTCTAAACTCCTAGTATCCGCCTTAATAGCTCCCATAAGACTCCCCTATATATACTCCCTGTTGAGGAATTAAAGCTCTAGCTCATGTGGAGTCTTATGACTTGGGAACCCCGGCACAAATGAGGGCTTACAGCTTAGAATTCTCCAAGCAGCCCTTGCGCCATGCCATCATGCAAAACTAGCCATGCTGTCTCAGCTACGCAAGCTCTCCAACACAAGAGGCTTTTTCTTGACCTTCAGCTGGCTATTCAATTTGTTCCAGGCGTGCAGGGCATTGTTTCTCTCCTCCTCGAGCTACTCCACATGGAGCGATGCGTCATTGATAGTTTGAAGTTGGATTCTCATCGCATGCGTCTGGCTTTTGATCAGCCTCTCCAGCTCTGCCATTTCCTGCAAGATGTATGCGTGTCGTAGAATCGCGCTCAAAGTTCAAGGCCTATAGTCAGTGATGGTTTTAGGGTTGAGGGTACTCCAGAGATACAGTGGCAAGGGAAGACTGTTTCAAACCGTAGGTTGATGATAATTGAATATATGAGCTGTCGTCTTAACTCCTTAAGTGGGGGTTAAATAGGGGATTATATAGGGGACTACTATACGGGCTATTCAGGGTGATACTATGAGTTTAGACTATAGCTCATATGACAATACCATCCCCCCATTACACCCTCGGGAAAGGTGACCAACTCCAGGTATCTGAGAATCTATGCAGCTTCATGGGATGTAATCTCCACCTTCTAGTTATAGGCCCCACCAACGGTCTAATGACAAGTACTCTTTCCTTACCCAATGGCGCTACGCCGGGAACAGGAATCCTTACGGACGACGTCTTGCACCATGAAGGTTTCCCAAGAGAGGGGAACCCTAAACCCTGAACCCTAAACCCTACACCCTAAACCCTAAACCCTAGGGCATAGGATCTAGATTGCTGGTCGGATAAATCAGAAATTGCCTTTATGATCGGAATATACATAACTTTCATGGCATAGCTATCATGCTGCCAAGAGGGCAGCGGGAACCTTGCCCGCAATCAACGGTTCTGTCCACCTCGACCCTTCGATGTAATCCCTTGTTGGGTATGCTACCACATTCAGAGGAGACTTAAGTTCAGAAGCCTTGAACCCCAAAAGCAAAATCCTTGCGCCTTCTTCTCTGGGCTGGCAATCTTGACCACCGGCTTTTGCAAGACAACTTCATCCTCCGATGCCTGGTGTCGGTTTAAGTCAGGGCTTTGGGGTATTTCTTACTGGTGGCCCCGAACCTTGAACTCTATACCCAAAATCCTATATCCTAAGCCCTAAACCTTTCAACGTCTTGCGTGTTAAAGGGTTTGGGGCATAAGAATCAATGTTAGCGAGCAGCGTTTAGGCTTTATAGGGTGTATAGGGTGAGGGTTTAGGCTTTATGGGCTTTATCGGGTGTAGGGTTTTGGCTTTATTTTGTTTTTATAGGGTTTAGGGTTTCCATACATAGGTGTTCCATTATACACACCATTATACACAGCCAAAATATAAAGATCCACATCCGAAAAACACCCCTAGCTTTTCTGGGTTGCTGTTAAGGAGATTAAACTAATTTACCATAATGGGTATGTGTGGAAATTCCGCCGACCTCTGGGGTCGTGTTGCATGGTTTCAGGAGACGGAGGGGTGAGAACTCTCTTCTTTTCTCCTTACAGCCCAAAATCCGGGGCTGAAGGACCGCGTCCCAGGGCTGCCCGAGCATGCTCATCAAGAGCCACCCCAAGCTAGGCACTAAACGATTTGGGGGAAAATATTTGTCACCGAATGGTTCACCCCAAGCTAGGCTCTCATCATGGCCTGGATATGCAACAATGGAATGCAGCGTTGCTCCTGCACAGTCCCAGCAACCTGGCTTGTTGCGTGATTGATTTCCTGCGCAAGCACTGAAAACAGCAAGGCTGCGGAGTCCCCGGAGCCTAGCTTGAACCAGATTATCGAGACATCAAGATTTAGGGTTTAGGCTTCAGGCCGTCGCAACTTCTCCGCGCATAGTTGGCGCTGTGGTTCAAGGCCCTAGGCCCCTGAGGGCCCGGGCCCCAAACCCCTGGGGCCCGGATCTACCCCGGGCCCAAAGGTGAGGGCACCTCGGGATTTTGGAAATAAGAATTGCAACATAAATCTGGGGGAAGTATAGAGTTGTTGGTTCCTACTGTAGGACCCTCCGACATAGAATCCATGGGAGATTACCTACCAGGGGCTCGAGGATAATGTACCGTAAGTTGTACCATAAATGATGCAATTGAAATTACAGAGTTTGTGGTTTAAACTGACCAAGGTTCTACATTCGAGGATGGTGGACCTACACATGAAGCCCAGTTGCCTGCATCATGGGCTACTGCCCCATCCCTTCTGTAAACTTTTGCTATAAAGAAGCTTGGAAACCACAACCGTGCCCCACGCTTACGTGACATCCCAGATGTTGATGAGGCCCTTCTGAGGCTACTGTCCCATTACTGGGTTGCTGTTAAGGAACTTAAATTAAGTTACTATATTGGGGAAACCCATTATTTACTATATATACCCATTATGGTAACTTAAATTAAGTTCCTTAACAGCAACCCAGATTATGAACGGCCCTTTCTGGGGCTCAGGGTCCCTGACAGGGCCACCTGATTGGAGAAATCCGCATACCCAGGGTTTAGTGTTTAGGAGTAACCTACAAAATACAAACTCTGGTTTCTGGAGCCCCTAAACCCTAGACCCCTAAACCCTAAACCCAATTCCTTGGCCCTTGCCTTGACACTAACCAAACTCCAAATCCCAAACCCCTAAATCGTGTTGGTGCCTGAGACCTTTTGGGATATAGGTTAGGTTGGGCCCCCACCCACTAAAAGTTACCACAAGAGGTAATGGTAATCATATAGAAACCCTAAACCCTTAACCCTAAACCTTCATATTCCTAGTATACCACTATTCATGGGTGGGCGCCCAACCCAAGATATAGGCATCTTGGCTTCAAGGGCGTGCTTGAGGGCCTGGTTGGAACTTGCATGTTTTTTAGGGTTTATAGGGTTTAGGGTTTAGGGCTCGGGGTTATCTATGATCGAAATGACAGGGAACTACAGAATCAAGTGTCTGGCCATAACCTGGGTTTTCCCAGCTAGGTCTGAAAGCTCGGGAGTGCCTCTGACCGAGTTCTCCTACCCTGGAACCCTACACCCAAAGTCTGGGTTGCTGTTAAGGAGCTTAATTTAAGTTACTATATTGGGGGAACCATATTAATTACTATATATATACCCCTTATGGTAACTTTATCTAAGTTCCCTAACAGCAACCCAGAAGTAACCTGCAGGATGCTACTCACGGTATGAATGACATCAACAATGTTCCTCGAAGGTGTAGAGCTTATAGTTGTAAACTGGGACCTTCAGTGCAAGGGATGAGAAAGCCATTCGCTGAAGTCCTTTCCTAGAGCGTTCTGATCCACAGCTGCCCGAGTTCCCGCAAGACCCATCCAACTGACTGACAGTCAGGATCTCGCACTGCAGAGTTTTGGGTGTAGAGGCAGCCCAATGGGTCCAAACTACCTACATCGTGCAAAGTAGGGCTTCTGCATTTGGAGCTTCCCTGCCGCTTGGGTAGGTATTCCCTACAAGTGTACTTCAGACCCTTTGGGTACTGTAAGCCCTAAGCCCGAAACCCCGAACGCTAAACCCAACATGCTAGGATTGCTGTAACGGCAACGCCAATCTGAGACCTGTTTCATTCTGATTCTGCATTCCTTTGTGTTTAGGGTTGAAGATTCCGAAACGAAAAAAAAACTTGAACTTCAGACCCCCACCCCTAGACCCTACGGCCGAAACCCCAAATCCCTGACAGAAACATCCGCTGAGGCCCACTTTGTTCGGTGGTGGCTGCATACTTTGCAGGAAATACTTATGCAAACCACGAGCAAAGTACCTACTACAGGAATCATATGGTGCGCCATGCAGGCATTGAGGACTCTGCGTTTGCATACTTTACCAAACTCTGTCCGCCTCGCCAAGCGGTCCAGGTACCTAGTAATTACCTATGTAGGTTTAGGTCTAGTTAAGGATCCATGATGGGGGGCTCTATACAGATTCCAACCTAGTAATATCTGGAAAGAGACTCCTTTCAGTCACTGCCTCGTCTTCCGAAGTCCTCGATGCTGCTGCCGTAGCTCCTGGGTGTAGCAGTCCGAAGCGGGGCTTTCAAAGCTCTTACTTGACGTATAGGATTATTTTGAGAAAGAAGGCATATTGAGGACAAGTCCATTGTTTGTGGCTCTACATAATTGACAGTCGCTTGCGTTGGACAGAAACCAGCTTCCTGAGCTTATGACGCCTCAAGAGGTCTGCAGTAACAGTGCTATCTTCAAAGGGGCACCTCTGAAATGTGGCGCCCAAACATATCCCCACTCCCGCGGTCCGACTTCCAGGGTCTCATGTCCAGTAACCCTAAACCCTAAACCAAGAAACCTCAAACTACTAAACCCTTGAAAAACATCACTCATATATTCATATGGTAGTTTCCCAGAATTAAGGTACCCCCATGTAGACCCCAATATACTATAGTCCTGATTATAGGGTCCCCCAAAATGGTACTCCTAATTTTGGGAAAGCCCCATATCTTGTCAAAAGCACCGAGTGCCTGGAAGGATGAATCTGCCAAGCCTGAAGCCCCAGTACAACGCTTGTAGATCATGAGGCTGAAGCCTTACACCTTAGGTGGACCCCCCACCCAGTAATAGTGACTATAAGGGATAATAAAGATTATATTAGCGTCCTCTTATATTCCTAATATACCACTATTACAGGGTGGGGGGTCCTCCTAACTTACACCCTCCAACCACATCCCCTGTAGCCCAAATCCCTGTTGCCCTGACCTTCGCCACGAGTTTCCCAGATCTCCGACTCGGACACTGGCAGTATCCCAGCTGCCACCTGTACCACTATGGGCTATTAGACCTTAAGGGTACCTTAATCTACCCTTAATAGGGTCCTCATGGGGAATTTTAGGGTCCAATAGCCCATAGTGGTAGGTGAATTGGTGGGGTTCTCGAAATAATGGTTTCCTTCTCTTCAAAAGGATACCCTAAGGATCCAAATAGCCCAATGTAGGTAATATTTACAGACTTTTGGGCCCAATGTAGGTATTATTTGTATACTTGGACCCCTCGGGATTGCGAAAAAAGTTGATCCCTTTTGTGGGGTCTCTACACTTGACGATGCTAGCCTTGAGGAAACCTGTCAGGGGACTACACGAACACCTCCATAGTTGAAGACATGAATCAAAGTTTGAGCTTTGTTGTTTCTTGGGTGGTTTCAGGAATCCTGTAGCTGAACAAGTAAAGGGTCTTTATGGGTCTGATGGGGGACCATACTCTGGGGCTCGAGAGCAATACATAGTGCGTATTTTAGCCCAGTTGGAGTGCTGCTTGGAGGTTCAGGGCAATCATGTCCCAATAAAAGTTGTACTTAAACCCAGCACTAGTCCCTCCGGTAAATATTGGGTTACAAATACCAATTATAAGTAAGTGTGTTGTAATTACCCTGAAGGCGTGTTTAACCCCTACGTGCAGGCCCCTAGATCAACCGTATATGAGCCCTTGCCTGATCATTGGGGCATTGTTGTCCTGAACCTCCATGTGAGGTATGTTCTAGATGAACAGCGGCATGCCCCTTGTGGGATAGAGACAAAAGGCCTCTCCCAGCACGCTACCACCAAGAGAACCCAATGTCCCCAAATAAACGTGTATGCCTAAATTATACTACGAGCCTATTATGATTTAAGGTATCTTCCCTATGCAAGTGTTTTCGCCGTTTGGAGGCTCCTGCGCTAAGCAAGATTCTTGAGCGCACAGAACGACCTTTGCCTCTCAAAAGCCAAACAAGCACTACTCACAAGCCCATTTCACGGTAGACCTTTAACACTAAACTACAAATCCGCGTTGCTTTCTCACTGTTGGATTTGGGAGTCTCTCAGAATTCACTTTATAGAAAACTCGAAAGATAACGCCAGAATCCCTCCATAACCCGCCCAAATACGATGGGTCCGTTCCGCTTTTGAGAAACCTTGGAACCCTAAACCCGCTCAACCAACCCCAGACTTCAAAATCTAAATCCCTAAGGGTCCTTAAAAGGGGGATATAGGGATCTTATAGAGGTTTTATAGGAGTTATATAGGGGGTTATATAGGGTTAGGGTTTAGGGTTTCTCTAAATTATGGGTACCTTTTTGGGGGTCCCCAGAATAAGGAGTATAGTATATTGGGGTCTATATTGGGGTCCCCTTATTTTGAGAAACTACCAAATCTGAACCCTAATCCCAAAAACCTAAAACCCACATGCTTACCCTTCAGATCCCTATAACAAACCCCGGTGGAGGCACCCCCTCGGATACTGACCGTAACAGTTGGGTAATATCCAGATTGAAAGCAATTACTGGGTAGGGGCAATACCCCAAGGCACCACAATTTAGGGTTTACAGTTCAGGGTGTAAGGTTTAGGTGAGCAACACCATTCGCCTGGTCCTCCGGGAGAACGGCACGCAGCAGCGACTCGTCGCCCGGCTGCTCCTGAAGCAGTGTCAAGGTTCCGCATTTAAGCGTTTTTGGTGTTCCGGCTTTGAGGATTTAAGCCCCATACCCTATAAACCCTAAGTAGGGTTTAGCGGTGTTTAGGGTGTAGGCGTTCAGGGTTCCGGGGATGTTTTCAGACTGGGACCTTGGAATTCGGGTGGATTCGGGATTTACGATGTATGGGGGCTTGATAGTGTAGAGCCCACTTGAATTAAAGGTCTTAGGATTTGGAGTTTCAGGCTTTGGGTATTCCGTTTCGATGGAGGAACCCTTCCTTCCTGGGAATTGATAGGGGCCGCTTTAAAAACCTTAGAGGCAATATCTCTCCAACAAGTCGTTGATAGTGCTGTCTATGGGTTTAGGGTTTATGCAGGCACTCTGCGGACAATCCAAGTGGGAACCACATATTTGCCCCAAGTATGATCTTCTCCAAAAGACAGACCCACTCAAAAAGAACATGGTTCCTGACTGGATAATGTTGAAACTTATAATTTCCACGTCCCCTTTGGGATTTTGTACAAAAAATGTAAACGGCTGTTTGGAGCATAGGTAACCCCAGAGGTTACGGGTTTGGGGTTTAGGGTTTATAGGTTTTGTTACCTACATAGCGGTTTACTGTTCCCTCGTCTGTTGGCAAGGGCATATATTACATGAAATCAAGGAACCTGTCATTTACGGACCTGGGCGCAGTAAGACGGGATAGTTGCTTCGTACATACCTGCAGTGTCCAAATACTGAGTTTAAACGCCCACACCAACCCCCCCTAGCATTAAATACTCCCATTATGTGGTAATAAATTGGGATTAGTTAATGTTAGGGGGTGGGGGGTTAATAGGAGGGGGAGGGGATTACTTGGCCACTTTGAGAATTTTGGAACTAGGAATTGTAATCAAAATGTCTATTGGGTACTTGGACCCTCTACAGCCCAAATCCTAGACCCTATTATATATCAGCGACTGCACGTTTGGGGCTTGGAGGTGTAAGCCCTTCCAACAAACATGCTGTTCAGGGTTTAGGGTACAAAAGCCTGCATGACAGTACGAATCAAGAAAGAGTTCCCAAGGTCGTGCAGGAGCCCTGCCCCTATGACCCTAGACCCAAAGAGCCCAATGCCAAGTGTTTGCGGACTATACCAGAAATCATCAAGAGGCCTCAGCATGTTTTGGAAGACATTCCTTTCCGGGGAAAATATATACCATCCCATGTTCCATTTCATTCTCCATTTGCTTTGACATATGATCCTCCGTTAGTGCGGTAAGCACCCGACTTGGAAACCAACATATATCCCTACTGTTGATATAAATAACTCAATAACCCTGCATGACCTTGCTATACTTTAGTACATAATTCCCTAGGTTTCAGGTACTTAGGGTCATGCAGGATTTTTTGTATCCACCGTGGGCTACTAATCCCTGTTGGAACTTTCACAAAGCATCACAACTCCTCGCCGCTGATCTTGAGGTCGCCTGGGAACTGGGTGTCTGTCTGCTAAGGCCATGGTTCTGGCTTCAAGTCCTAGACTTCTTACATACCCAGAAAATCGAGAGAAAAAAACAAAAAAAATCGCATACTGCCAGCTACAGCGTATGGTTGTATGGCTTCTGTAGCGGGAACTTTCTTTCCCCGTTTGTGGACACGCAGGACCCTTAGGATATATGATATCATGAGGCTGGCTTCATTTCGTGCATATAGAAAGATCACAATGCATATGTCTAGGGTCGTCACACCAAGAGTCTGAAAGGGCCGCCTGCTACCCAGACCCCATAAAGGATGCAAAAAATGGAACCGCACAAAAGATGGCTCCATTACTACGTTGGGGCGACCGGGGGATTATTAAGGGGTTCCATCTTGGGATTCTTTAGGGGGCCTGGGCAGCTAGGATCTTCGATAGTCCGCATGGCGTGACTTGTGAACTTTCGGCTGGCGCCTTTCTGACTGCTTTTACCCTTTACTTGGTTGCTGTTCAGGAACTTGAATTAAGTTACAATAATGGGTGTGTGTATATATATATATAGCAAAAATTAGGTTTCCCCAATGTGGGAACTTAAACTAAGTTCCTTCACAGCAGCCCAATATATACATATATATATGTATATATATATAAATATATATATATATATATATCCCCTACATGAGTTCCCCTAAACTCTAACCCCCCAACTCCTATATACCTCTATATACAGCCTATATGGCTACCTTAATCTTATTTTAGGAAACCCCAGGATATGGGTTACTCTCAAAATTATGGGTCCCTGGTGCTTTTAGAATTCATGGCGGCGCGTAATATCCAGGGGTACCAGAATGGGACTCTAATGTCCTGAACTACGCATATGAGCTATGCTCTAAACTCCTTAATGGGGGGCTATATAGGGGATTATATAGGGGACTACTATAGGGCTTATTAAGGGGGATACTAGGAGTTTAGACCATGGTTCATATGCTTGCTGCTAAACCTGTCCGGGGCCGACACGCAACGCGTCATGCAACGGCGCAGACACCGAACTCCTGCGCCAAGTCCAGGGATGCAGGGTTTTTTAGGGTTAACACTTTACCCAGTGGCTCCAAGAACCCAATATTTAGCTCCTCGGGTTTGGGGTGATAATAGATAGAGTACAGGTTTTGGATTAATACATGATTATTGGGTACTTGGAACATCAGGGTTAGCAGCCTTTTGACACAATGTCCGGGTTTGGTGCTTCGGAAAGGGAACCTGCTGTGGACAAAAATACCCATATCCTGCACTGCAGGGTCGGAGTGCGTTACAGCACTTTCTGACGTACGTGCGCTGAAGACTATATGTACTAATACAAAGCCTGCAAGATCTCACTACGGTGGCCAAGGGCGTGCGACACAACCATGAACTTGATCGTGAAGCTGCCGAGCCTCAAATGCAGTCAACATATGCCTTGACCTTTGTTGGGCTTGCATTGCATTCAACCCCCAAACCCTCAGCCCTAAACCCTACACCCTAAACCCTGAACCCTAAACCACCCTAAACCCTAGATCCAGTGACTTGGGACATCCACACATTTAGTGGAAGTGTCCACACAGGATGGGGGTAGCGTTTAATTAGGGTTAGGGTTCAGGGTTCAGCTTGCATATGAGATAGTGAACTCTGAGCCCCCAAGTCCTCAGCATGGACTTAGGCATCCTGCAGACTATCTGCCATTCCAGAACTTGACCACATGGAGGACACAATAGCCGAACAAAACTGATCCCCAAAAACGGCAGGGACCCAAGATGAGGTGAAGGCCGATGTGGGTACGCCAGCACCATCGTCTTTACACATTTGGAGGCTTCCCAAACTTTAGGGGTAATTAACCTTGTCGCAGGTCCCACGATGAGGATCTTAGTACTTTGGGGTCTTGGGGTCCCCTTATTCATGGAAACTGCAAGTTCTCACATCCCCAGCTGTAGAGCCCTTTGCATAGCTGGCCGTACAGCTCATCTAAGACTGGAAAATAAATTTCAATCCCAGACAATAATAATGAGATTATAAAGAATAGGACTAATAGAACTAATAACAAGGGTACCCTGATAATGATATTATAAAGAATAGGACTAATAGAACTAATAACAAGGGTACCCTGATAATGATATTATAAAGAATAGGACTAA
>CAJNIZ010012038.1:0-10017 GCA_905231905.1 Symbiodinium pilosum | reverse complement strand
CGGTTAAGTTCAAGAAGGATCCGATTCAGAGGGCTGTAGTCAAGGGAGGCAAAGCCAAGAGTGAGTGCATTATCCTGGGAGTGTTCGCCCACGGTGGGATTCAGGGAATAACTCGGAAAAAGCGACGATCATCCGATGTTGACCTAATACCTTTGCAAATTCCTCAAGCATCACGGTATTTCTGAACCCTTTTCCTCCATATGTATCAATCATGGGTCCCCAGTCAAAGTTCACAAGACGTTCGGAACGAGAGCGACACCGTCAATTACACCATGTCAATGGGAAGGTTTCAGGGAGATGGGCTTTGGATGGGCTTTGGGTCCATGATGACAGTCTGGTTGATGGAGACGAGGGTGCCGTGAAAAGACAGCTCCCGGATGGGACCTTAACTGTGGGTAAAATGCGCGAAGAGACGGGCAAGTTAGTTGCGTTTGATTCCACAACCTTTCACAGAGTCGAACCCTGGAAAGGGCATCGTTGGAGCCTGACAGCCTACGTCAACCGTGCGTGTCGCAAACTTCAGATCGAGGCGTGGGAGCGCCTTTCAAAACTTGGCTTTGTTCTCCCAAGCAAAGCTTCTGCACCAACCCCGCCAAAGAACGATCCTGATGATGTTCTGACGCTCTTTGAATTTGCCGAGTCCGACAAGATCAAGCCGAAGGCAGTCGAACCCAGCCTAAAGTCAAGTCAAAGGCAAAACCCAAAAGAAAAACATATATGTCCTGACGAGCGTAAATCCATGTGCACAGCAGAGTGAGGAGCCCATACATCCCGCTGTAAAGTCTTCTAGCTCAAGTTGCCACCTAGATGCGCCCTTACCTTTGCTTAGCCATACTTTGGGCGCTGGATCGGCTTGGGCAACGACCCCCTCCCATAATTGTGCTGGAGGAAATCCAAGCCTTGCGCGAGGAGGTGTCGCGGACACGTACCGTGGTCTTTGACTTGGAGAACTCGGCGGGCGAGTGCTCTTGGCAACTCTGGATTCAAGGTTGGCTGCTTCGCTTGTCTGGGGTTGCTGACTTGATTTTGGTGGTTGTTCTAGTTCGAGGGTGGCTTAATCGACCTCATCTCCAAGTACCTCTTCCCGAGACCCTGCCTGCTTTGATCTCTGGCACTGCTGGCGCGGAACCTGAGCTCCAGCAACAAGGGCCTTCTTCAACGGGGGCTTCAGAGGCTTCAACTGCTACAGATAGTCCCAATCAAGTAGGCCGATCTCGCCCCACTAGACCTTCGGACCTCCGAGCATGGCGGACCTCACACTATACATCACTGAGATCCAAGTGGTTGTTCATTCCGGAGATGCTGAGGGTTTTCTTTGGCACCATCGCATATTGCTTCACAGGGTCGAGGCAGGCAACTGGCTCACTTTGACCCCTGTCTTGGAGATCCAGAGGCGTGACTTAGGAGCACAACGGCATCGAGTTTTGGACAGGGCCGCTCCCTTTCCGGCGGACATCGTGGACGAGATCTATGCTCACGACCCCATTGGGAGAGCCAGCCTTGCCAACTACAAGCGGCAGGCGCAGATACAGGCTGCTGTGCTGGGGGAAGGTGCCGTCATCGACACGGACGCCTTCAGCTGGATCGTGTCGATCCTCGGCGCGCTGACTTTGGGAGACGTGTGGACGCGGGGCTTTTAGCAAACGAGGCCACTGGCCTCGCCTTTACCTCCAAGGGGGTTATCTTGCTTGGCGGCGAGGAGGTCTTTGTGGAGCGCGTCGGCAGCAACGAGGTTGAAGAGTGGCGCCGGGCTCGCGGGCTTGAGACCTCCGACGTTCGACTTCTTGGCGACCGTCGTGACCCCAGTGGCAAGAAGCGGCTCGATCTGAAGGAGGCCGTGGCTTTCATGAAGTCGCCCGCTGACCCCGAGTTCCCCATTGCTGGAGTTCGAGTGGCACGCGAGTTCCATGAGTCAGTGGCCGGGAGGCGATTCGCCTGTCTGGTGTCTCCAAGCGGGCCAGCGACGACTTTGTGAGGCCTTCGTTTGATGCACACGTTCGCCCAGCTTGATGCTAGTGCTTTGGCCGTGGGGGAGCATTTGTCCAGGTGGGTCATCCACAGAGCTGGCCGTTGAGCGCAACCCATTGCAGCCTGACTTCTCAGGTCTGGACATCATTGAAGGCTCGGCAGCGCTTCCAGATGGCAGGGCCAGCACTTCGAAACACCGAGTGGGTCACTGGCCGACTCAAGGAGCGGGCATCCATTTGGAAGCAGGAAAGGCTCTACAATCAGGAGCGGCGCCAGCTTCGCACACGTGGTGGTCGGAACGAGGGCGGCGACTCCAGCTCTGATGGCGCGATGGTGGCGGCGGCAAGGGCAAGCAGCGCAAGAAGAAAAAGAAGAAGAAGGGGAAGGGCGACGAGACGACAGGCGCCACCGAGTATGGCGCCGGCTCGGCCAAATGAGCGCGGGCTGCGGCAGGTCTCCCGCTGGGGGCTTAGGCCCTGGGCCTGCTGCGACAACAGTGGAGGATGCATGGCATGAATTCAGTGTACGGCGCCCCTCTTTGCACCATCGGTGTGGGGATCCTTTTCCTCTACCTCGACTTCCTGATGGGCGAGGGGGTGATCATTCTTTGACTTTGACTTCACAGCTGCACCGGCGAGTGGACGCTTCGCTGCGCTCTTTGAATCAGCTTCTTCAGGACCTTGCCCGGCGCTCACACCTGTACTCGCAGGAGGCAAGCCCGCTGGTGGCCACGGACCTCGACAAGATCAAAATCCTACGTCGACGTCTGGGCCCGAAGAACGCTCGAGACCTTGCTCCCCGCGAAGCACGTGGCTACCTTGAGCACTTCTCCGAACTTGGCTTGGAGCTGGACCTCATTCTCGAGAACCTGAACGAACCCTACTGGGATCCTGGACTCAGGCGGGATAAGCACAAGCGCATCCTCTTCCAGGCCTTGGACCGCGCCAACCTCCTTGACTTCCGTCGTCAGAGCAAAGCACGCGTTGGATTCTTCACCGTGCGCAGGAAGGATGGACAGCAACGACTCATCGTCGATGCCCGCCAGGCCAACAGCTGTCACCATTCCCCTCCGGTGACCCGGCTGGCGACTCCTGCCGGCATGACCGCTGTGGACTTGATCAAGGAGACGCTCCTCAGCAGTGGTTTTGGTGAGGCATTGGACATGCACGGCGTCATGGCCGAAGCGGGTGATGTGGGAGATTGTTTTTACAATTTCTGCATCCCGGAGCTGGCGTCGTGGTTCTGTACGGATGATGCCTTCGACGACCTTGAGCTCAGGGAGTACGGCTTTCGCGTGGACAGCGTGTGCAACGACGACACCGGCAAGCGCGAGGCGTTGCAGCCTGGTGAGAAAGTGTACGCGGCCTTCAAGGGCATTCCCATGGGCTGGAGCTGGGCACTCTACCTCGCGAACGAGATTGTCTGCCACCAAGTTGCGGCAACTTCCGGCCATGAGGCCCCTGAGACAGAGGAGATACGAGACTGAACCTGCTCCGCGAGTTCTTCCGGACCTTCAACTCACTGGCACCTACGCGGACAACGTGCGCGTCATTGGCGGGCGGCCTGGAGAAGCAGGGCGGCGGATGGCGCTCATAGCGCAGCACTTTGAGGATCTGGGCATCCCCTTCAACGTGGACGGGGTGGAGGACCAGAGGCAGATGGACAGCTTGGGACTTCGGCTGGCTTTTGGCGACCGTTGTACCGCTACGGCCAAACCGCAGAGAGCTTGGAAGTTGTGGCTGGCGGCTATGTGAACCACCTCCTGATCATCCTGGTGATCTCGGTGGCCGCGGCGGGATCTATGCAGGGATCCCTGACGAAGTGTTCACTTGCGGGAGGCCATGCCCCGGGCCATGACGGCGGACCTGATCAAGGCAGGCTGCAGCTGTGGGGAGCGGTGCCAGGCAGCCGTAGGGAAGAGTCCCTGTAAAAGAAGTGTTGCGCAGGTTTTGATTTAGGGGGTATACAGTGCGGGAGCGGCCTCACTGTGCGGGGGCGCTTTTGTCGGCGCCGGGGTGGACCTGGCCTTCTGCCTCAAATTTTGAGGGGTGTTGCGATGGCGAGATCTTGGCGGAGATTGGGCGGCCTGTCCGGCATCTCTGCGGGCGTCTTGGACAATGACTTGATTGTGGGTCCCGGCGGCAGCCTGGCCGAAGAGCAGGGGTTGCTTGGACACTATGGCGAGCTTGAGTGGCTGCGTGGTGACCCGCCTCGCCTGATGCTGGAGAAGGTGCTTGTGGGTCTCTACGGTGGTGGTGTCGCCTGCCTGGCTGGCGGCATGCGTCCCACCCTCGAAGCAGCTACAGCACAAACGGCAGGAGCACCACATACAGCAGGCCCTGGTCTCGGCGGGCAGGTTCCCTGACTTGCCGCGGGTTGTGCTTTGACAACGTCGCCGGCTTCCTGAACGACAAGGCTGAGGAGGAGGCGCAGCGAGCCCACGCGGCGCGCATCCGGAGGTGGAAGCACGACATCCAGGAAAAAGTCGGTGCCATGGCCAGATGGATCACGGCCAAGGTCACCATGAGGCGTGCGAGGTGGGCCAGCTGGGGGAGTGTCCGAGCAAGGGCGCGGCTGCTGAGCGCTTGAAGGCTTCTTTGGACAAACTTTGGGGCGAGGCGGCCAACTTTGACACGGACCGCCTTCGAAGCTTTCTGGACACCTTGGGGGCCAGCTACTCCGGCGGCCGAGCGCGAGGTCCACTTTGATGGCCATCCCTACGGTGGTCAAGAAGTCACTGAGAGAGGGCTCACTTCTTCTGCGAAGCTTCCACGCTGCGGCCGGTGCTGAGCCCCTTGGGACCGCCTTATGCGGCTTGATGGACTTGATGTGCTTTGCCAGAAGCTGTGGTTCCAGGTGCGGAAGAGGACCCGTTCTATCCTCAGCCGGCGGGCGCGGAAGGCAAAGCGCAAGGCGGGCGGACTTGATGGATGGACGGGCGAGTTGGTTGCGGCTTTTTTTTTGGACTTCTTCGACAAGCTGGCGAGGATTTGGACTGCCGTCGTCAAGGGGGGCAAGCTCCCTCTTGGTTGGAAGCAGGTCAGGGTGGCGGGCATTCCGAAACCCGATGGAGGACTTCGACCGCTGGCGCTCACGCAGCTGGCGTGGAGGTTGGGGGCGTCCGAGATGCTGGCGCAGCTGCGGCCTTGGTTCTGTGCGTGGATGCCGGAGTGTCTTCATGGCGGGCTGCCCGGGCGCTCCGTCGATGCCATTCACGAGCAACTTGGCTGCCTCTTGGAAAGCGCACCTTTGTGGGCTGCAAGGCTGACGTGCGGAAGTGCTTCGACAGGGTTTCTCCGCAGGCAGCCCTTACTGTGCTGCAGTGGCGGGGCGCTCCGGCGTGGCTGGCGGCGATCCTTGAGGACTTTACACGGAGCAGGAGAGGTGGGTGGCGGTCGCTGGCGTTTTTGCCTCGATCTGTGGGGGCGGGGGCTTCCTTGCTTCAGGGCTGTC
Source organism: Symbiodinium pilosum (assembly GCA_905231905.1). Taxonomy (NCBI): domain Eukaryota; class Dinophyceae; order Suessiales; family Symbiodiniaceae; genus Symbiodinium; species Symbiodinium pilosum. The sequence continues at coordinate 4,596 of CAJNIZ010012038.1, read as the reverse complement.
CCTTCTCACCGCTCCTCTTGAACGCCATGATGCACATTTGGAGCAGGCGCGTCCAGACCCAAGTGGACAACATTGGCATGGGCATTTTTCTTGATGACAGGACCCTCTAGACTCGAGGCCGGGGAGCGGTGCAACGTTCGGAGACGGCACCCAGGCTGGCGCAGTTGCAGACGAGATGCTTGGCTTTGAGCTCCACCCCGGCAAGTCCTTTGCGTGCAACGTGGAGCAGCGCGAGGCCCTGATGGAGCACGCGGACGTCATCGGCATCCCCCAGACAACTTTCGTACTGCTTGGCATCCCATACAGGCTTACCGGGCACCAGGCCTTCGACGCCAAGGACGTGACCAAGGAGCTGTGGGAGCGAGGTCGGAGGATACGGCGGGTGGCGGTCCACACAACGAACGACTCGGGCGAGGCTGGCTGGCTGGCTTGTTGATGATTTTGAAGTTCCGATTCCGAAGCCCGTGGACGCGCTTTGCACGGCCGACAGTGGGACTGGACGTCACAGCTCGAGGCGGCGGTGTGGGGTGGGCCTTTGGCCTACCTTCTTTGGACCTTCATTGGCGTCGACCTGCGCCCGGACTTCGCCATCATCGTGACGGTCCTGACCAAGGAGTGGCTCCGACTCGTGCGAGGTGGGCAAGGGCGTCGAGGACTTCGCGTCGACGACGCGCTGGCGGCTGTTGGCTGGCGCACACAGGGCAGCTGGTGGCTCACCCCGCTTGGCGATGTCGAGACTTGGCTGGGTTCCACGAGCGCTTGCGGGAGGCGTGGAGGAGGGAGCTGTGGAGGCTCCCCCAGCTGGCTGGCCGGAGGCCGGCGTTTGCCCCTACCTCAACAACAAGGCGGACGAGGCGGCCACTTTCCAGCTTTCGACGTTGGCGGTGGTTCAGAGCCCTGGAGGTGCGGATCAAGGAGGGCGAAGCTTGGAGCTACCGGGCGTTGAATGCCCAACTGCAGGCCACGGAGCCGTGGCACACCGAGGTCAAGAGGGTCGTCTCCGAGAAACGTACCCTCACCTGGCGTGCGAGAAGGGCCGTCGGCTGACGAGCTCTACTACCTCTTCCTTTCCTGGTGGCGGCTACATCGTGTCAGTGTGCCGTCCTGATCGAACACTACTACTACTGGAAGTTGTGGCTGGCGACGCGTGGACTTCTTCGGCGAAGGCGAATTTCTGGCCGGCTACTCCGCGTGTACCTCGGCTTGGCGAACTTCACTTTCAGCTTTTGTGGCCGGCCATGGCTGTCTTTTCTGCCACCTACAAGTTTGCAGCACAGCGTGGGGACCGCCGGGCAACTTTGTGGCCCAGCGTTCGGGGAGAACTTCGGCAAGCGCTTGGGCTGATCTTCTTGGTGGAGCGTGAGATGTCTGCACCTTTTTGCAAGGAGGTGCACATTGGCGATTCTTCTGACCGGGGATACGCTCTCGTGTATACCCAAGCTACACACCGTGAACTTCAAGCAGCTTTGGATCACCGAGAAAAGTGGCGCTTCATCCCGCAGCTGGACACCAATGAGCTCTCTTTGCCCAAGTTGCCCGAGGACGAGCCCTCTGGCTACATTGGACAAACACCTGAGGCTGGAGTTGGGACGCGGACAAGCTATGGACGCTACCTCAACATGAAGGCCGATCGCGAGTACTCATCGGAGCTCTTCAGGCGGAGGCGTTCTCGTCTACTTGGAACCTCAGAACCCTATTGTCATTGCTGGACCGTTGATCCCGGTCCTGGGGGAGGCCTTGTCTGACGAGCGACGCTGGACGTTGGTGACTTCGGCGCCGTGGAAGAACGTCTCCGAACATCAACTCAAGGATTGTGCAGAAGGGCAGCCGCCTACCAGATTGCGGGGCGGGTTCAGTGGAGGATCCGCAACATAGAGAGCAAGCGCAGCGTTTCAGATGAGCCCTCGAGGCGCTGGGGCCCAGACTTTGTAGACTTTGTGCGGGCTCAGCGAGGACAACCTCTCCTTCCTCGGCAACCTGTGGAACCTGACGACGACATCCAGGGCGTGACTTTGCGCGCCGACTCGCTGGAGCTGGACACGTCGACCAGTGGACCTCAGACTGCGGCCCCCTTGCGCATCGAAAATGAACTATACGATTTTCAGAATTCTTATGTCGGAGCTTTCTCTGGTTGCCTGAGTACTTGTTGACTCTGCCGAAAACTGCTGGGGCTCAGGGTTCTACCCCGAGCCTAGTACCCCACGCTCTAGACCCTGCGGCACATCCTTAACTGCTGCGCCTGACCCTCCCCTAAACAGACTTAAGACCTCATATGGGCCAACTTCCAGATCTTGTCTGGCACGGCGAACCTCACTCGGGCAGTGTCGCACGCCCCTCTCCGAGTACTTCCTGACATAGAAAAGGCGAAGGGGCAGCAGTTCGACCTCAATCCTCGGACTCAGAATTTTCTGCTGAGCTTGGTCAAAACAGGGATCCTTTGGTGTGTGCACTTGGGGACTCCATGTACTGTGTGGTCATGGGCCCGTCGCAACATTCGGGACTTTGGCAAGGCTAGGTACAAGCAGGCTGTGGGTGTTGCGTGGGCTCTCTTCTCAGCACGCATGATAAGGGCTTGTCTTCAGCGTCACGTTTTCGTGTCGCTTGAGAACCCTCAGACCAGCAGACTTTGGCAGTTTGGACCAATACGTGACCTGTTTAAGATCCGGGGCGTGTCTTTCTTCACCTTGCACATGTGCGCCTTCAATCAACCTTACAAGAAACCAACCAGCATCTTGACCAACGTGTCATGGCTTTGTGCATTTCAAAGACGTTGCAGTGGAGGGCATGTGCATCAGCAGTTGCGTGGCAGCGAGAGTGTTGTCATTGATGGCAAGCAGACCCGTAACCGTACTACTGGAGCCGGAGCTTACACTGAGAGTTTGTGCAGGTTTTGGGCTCAGCTGCTCCAGGCACATGCCCCCGCTGTGCAGTTGGTAGTTGTCAGCCTCAAGGCGTGCTCGACTACCTCCATGGCCTTGAAAAGGCGGCGAGTGGAGCTCGACGCCAACTTGCTGCGACTGCCGGACGAGGCGTTCAAGCAAGTGACGACTTTGCGGACACCGAGCTCTTCGTCGACGGCCGCCCCTTCCTCAAGGAGTCCCGGCAGTACATCCGCACGCGCCCCGTCGTCTTCGGCCAGTTCGACGCCTTTGACATCGCGAAGCTCGCTGGCTACCGACAAGGAGGCGGCGCCCAAGCGGCGCGCTAAACGCCGCACCACTCCCGAAGGGACACAGTTCTCGCCCCTTGTGGAGTTGAGAGCCTTGAACGTGTCTCAGAAGACTTTGGATGCGTACCGCAAGCACATTCGAGCTTTTGAAGCCTGGGCTGCGCCAACAAGGCGCCGCATTACCAAGGCCAACCTGGATCAGATGGTCACCAGCTACTTGACTCGCCTTGCCCTTGAGGATGAGGCGTCACCTTCTGTGGGCTCCTACCTGATCTACGGCCTTCAACTCCTTCGCAACACGGTGCCTCGGCAACAATTCCTTCCGAGCGCGAAGGAGGCGCTGGCGGGCTGGAAGAATCTTGCCCCTGGAGGCATGCGGCTCCCGGCTCCTGAGGAGTTTGTCTTTGACTTCGCCACGTTGACTCTGGAGCAGAACAACATTGACATTGCCTTCGCCGTTGTTTTGCAGTACGGCACGTACATCAGGCCTTCAGAATGTTTGGGGCTCAGCTGCGCCAACGTTGGGTTCCCGGCTGGTGGTCGCTACGACGCTTGGTCACTGGTTCTGGCGCCCTTCGAACTTGGCTCCTCTACCAAGACCGGCAGCTACGACGACTCCGTGCTCATTGCTGATAGGCCAGATCGCAAATGGCTCAAGGAGGCCATGAAGTTCTACATGAAGCTTGTGGACCACAACCTTTTTGAGCACCTCTCACTGGAGCGCTACAAGCAGTGGTTCAAGACTGCAGCCAAGACGCCTCACTACAAGGCCCAGTGTGTTATGCCTCACATTTTACGGCACTCCGGGGCCTCCAACGATGCCTTCCACAAACGCAGGACACTGCTCGAGATCCAGAAGAGGGGAAGATGGCAGGCTAAGAAATCGGATACGAAAAGCATGCTCTTCTTCTCAAACGGTGGGAACAAGCTCCTCGGGATCGGCATGCAGCCATCCGTCGGAGATCCCAGACGCTACCTGCTGTGATGAGCAGGCTTCACCTAGTGAGCATGAATGCTGTAATGGAATGGGATGTCACGGGCCTGTGATATTTGAAGTTCCAAGCAGCTGCTGGGTAACCTGAGGTTCCGTAGTAGTGCTTCGCATTTTGCTTTGGCAGGCCGCATAGGCCGCAACTTGCAGTGCTTCTTTGCTCGTGGCAGCAAAAGTTGTTGGGCGACAGGCCGCTCGGTGAGAGCACTGGGGATTTGTATATGTCCTGACGAGTGTAAATCCATGTGCACAGCAGAGTGAGGAGCCCGTACATCCCGCTGTAAAGTCTTCTCCCACGGCCAACCCAAGGCCTCAGCGTGGGATGTCACGGGCCTGTGATATTTGAAGTTCCAAGCAGCTGCTGGGTAACCTGAGGTTCCGTAGTAGTGCTTCGCATTTTGCTTTGGCAGGCCGCATAGGCCGCAACTTGCAGTGC
>CAJNIZ010012036.1:68749-101597 GCA_905231905.1 Symbiodinium pilosum | reverse complement strand
CCCTAAACCCTAAACTCCTAAATATAGTAATTGAGGAATACTGGGGGACCCGACACCTCGGAAGACTGGAGGATCCTCTTCTGCATGTCCCTCGCCCCCCCCAGCAATGATCCTCAGAATATTTTAGAATATACTAGAATATACCATAATATATATAAGAACATATTAGAATATACGATAGCATACCACGATCTACTAGAATCTACCATAACATACTAAGGCCTGAACCCTGAAGCCTGGACCAAAGACCCTAGACCTGACAAGAATGCATGCAAGTTGGCAAAGGATTTGTAGACCTTCCTGGGAAGTCTTGAATGCATACAGGACCCCTCACGCAACTCCCCTGTATTCCCTAAACCCTAAACCCTAAACCCCAAACCCCAAACCTTAAACCCTTGTATTCTGTGCAGTAGGTGCCCAATGTGAACTCTTTGGATCTTCTCAAGAAAGAACGGTGTGAATGCCGATCTGCAACAGCTGAAGCCTGTGTCAGCTGAGGTTATCCTGGCCTCAAGACTGTGCGCTGCTCAGTGTAGGATCTCGGAATGTACCCGGGCCCTGTGGAACCTACCTTTTTTGGGGTTGTGGCCTTAGAGTTATGGCCACCGATGAGGTCCAGAGAGGGTGGTAAGGGTCAGGGCTTCAGGTTTGGGGTTGAAGGGGTTAGGCGTTCAGGGTTTAGCTGTTTTTGGAAAGGCAGGTTGCAAACACCGGCATATTTCCGAAATCGGAAACCGTAAATTCCCTTTGTTAAGGGCTCTCGATCTGGGAGATGACGGTATAGCACTCCTTCCCTGACGGGTTTGGTCTATGTGTGTAAGCACAAACCTAGACCTCAACGCTAAGCATAAGCCGGGAAAAGCCAAAGCCCTAACCCCAGGCTTTAACCCAAATCCCCATCCCAGAATAGGATCCTCATAAACAGAAGTCTCCCAAATTTATCCTTGGCTCTTTTTGAAATCGCTAGACTCTTGGAGGGCTTGTCTTATTTGCAGCATGCTTCAGGGTTCAGGGCAAGCATAGTCAGAGCTCTGCAAGTTCTTCATGGAGACCCCGGGACCTAACCCCGAAACCCTTGAACTGCAGCATCGGCAAAGGGCCCGGTTTTTGAGTCGCCCCAACCCCCCAGTAGCTCCGAGACCCTTGAAATCCTCAGAGCTACAGCTGCACCCCGCAAGCCACCTTCTCAAATTTTGGGAAAGTCTCCAAATGCCCGAAGCGCTCCCCCAAATTCCAAAAAATATGGGCATGGAATAAGGGAATATAGTCCCAGTACAATATGAATATTTTGTTTCCCTCATTCCCTAAACCCTGAACCCTAAACCCTAAACCCTTAGAACCCGTAGGAGAAATCCAGATGCTCCTGGCCTCCAGGTCTACCGAAAGCGCATCATCAAGGGAGAAGTCATCCCCGGCCGCCAACTCGATGTTTTTATCACAGTATAGTAGAGTATAGGATAGTCTAGTATACTATATTATAGTATTGTATAGGTTTCAATACATGTTATAATGTATGTTATGATGTATTGTAGCAGGGTTTAGGATTTGGGCTGGAGGGACTTTGGGGGAATCAGGATTTGTTTTTTTTAGGGTTTTTTGTTTCGAAGTGTTGGGACTAGGGATCTTAGTGCTCTAGGCATATGAGACCCAAGGATGAGTTTTGAGGTTGCCAGAATTTTCGGTTGGAGGGTTTTGCGATTCAAGGTTTGGGTTCAGGGTTTAGGGTTGGGAGTCTCAGGATTGCGGTGGTCTGTCCTGCGTGAAATCACGAACGCCCCGTTGTGGGTATTTTGCAGCAGAACCTCGAGTGGGTTTGGAGCACGCCTTGTGGTGTTTGAGGTGCTGCCTTTGGTACCCTCAATATTAGGTGCCGTATTCTAATGGGGATCCAAAAAGGGAGCATCATTTCGACAACCACCCACATGTATATATGTATATATAGTCTAATAAGTATATGATAACATACTGTAACACACTATACTTATACAGTTTGATATAGGATGCAATCTACTATATTCTGTAAGAGAGCTTGCAACAGTCTGCAGGCTATCAAGTCTTGGATGGTAGTCAAGACCTACTCTGCACAACTTACTTGGGGCTAGTAGGGAAGAAGGAAATTCAATCCCAATACAACCCTCATACAATCAGGGATCTGAGTTTGCCGTTATTTAGAGTTTAGGGTTTAGGGTGGGTTTCAGGGTTCAGGGTTTGTGGGTCAGGGTTTGGGTTTCCGACTTTAGGGTTATGGGTTATGGGGGGCGGGTCTTCGCTTCCGGTTTCAGTTCTGGATTTTTGGTTTTAGGTCCTAGTTCAAGTTAATAGCGTTTCAATCTAGCGTTTTGGGGTTGCAGAAGGGTTTGGGTCGTTCAGAATCCCGCTTCCACAATGAGCGGCCAGAGAGTGCCTGAGAGCACACCCCGGCCCTCATGCGCAACTAGCTTAATTTTATGAAGCTCCTGATTAGCGTTTTGGATGTATCTTTTCATCAGGGGCTTGTGGTTGCATGCTACCGATTTGGGATTTGTGCCGGCAAGGTTCAGTTGAATGTAGGTAGGTTCATGGATGTAAGGAGTCTCCGTTGAACTAGAAGCCACATATCCTTCTGGGTTACCTGGTTTCCTGCAAAGTCACTCTCCCTAAAGAGTGCCTGAAAACAAGAAGCATTGAGCTCTGATCCGGCCGGCAGTCGTTTGTTCCTAGGTGCATGAGGCTCCCAAGCCCGGGTATGTGGCGAAGTTCACAGATCTGGACGAGGCACTGACGGGACCGAAAAGAGTTTCGTTGCCTCTTGCTAGTGGGAAGGGAAGGATTTGAGATCTTTACCGTCCTGAAATCAGAGTATGCCCTCTGATATTCCTTCTTTCCCTGATTGCTGACCGCAACCCACACCCAACCTTCATGATATGTAGGAAAATTCATGGCTGCGTTGCATGGCAACCATTTGATATGGTGGTCCTCAAAGGATTATGGTGCGGCTCCCCCCGGAAACCTCAGAGACCTTGCAAAAGGGGCCCCAAACCGGTCGGATCACCGTATCTCAAAGGGTACTTCTCTGAAACGACAAGAGTTCCTCGTCAACTGGCACCAGAAAATGTGATCATATTTTTTGAAGCCTCCATGTTTTGTCAAGAAGCAGGATGCTTCCGAAGGATGTGCGAATATAAACGATCCGCAGTGTCTACGCTTTCCCTACACTTTCAAAGATAGGCTTCTTGAGTAGATAGAATATGGCTTTGGGTATATTCTAATAAGAACCCCATATACCCCATATTCTATCTACTTAAGGGCCTTAAGGGGGACTATAGGTTTTCACATTTTTTGCCAGGAGGGCAGCGGCTTATGCTGTAGGCCACCCCCAGCCTGGGCCCCTGAACCTTGAAACCTAAGCGCTAGACTTTGAGTCCTAAACACTAAGCCCGAAACCTGACACCCTAACACCTTGAAACCCTAAAGCTTTAGACCCCCAAAGCCGCTTAACCCTAAACCCCCTCAACCCTAAAACCTTAAACCCCAAAAGCTCTAATTCCTGGGAGGCCTCCAAGCAGCAAAAGCTCTGCGGCTCGGGGGATGTTGGTTCCGTTGACTGAGAGACTCGAGATTTCAGAGCCTTCCCTGGCTGTATTCGGCTTAGGGCAGGTACCTCAGGGTTGAGGGTTCAGGGTTTAGGATGTGGGGTTGGATTTAGGGGGCTTAGGATTTGGGCTTCAGAGCTTGAGATATAAGGTAGGATTTGACGTATAGACTTTCAGGTGTTAAGCGCTTAGGCTTTGGTTGCAAGATTTGGTGGTTTCGTTTCCCTAAACGGGGCACCCCAATACTGACCCTAAAATATTATAATCCTTACTATGGGGACCCCCCCCAAAAAAATACCCTTAATTTTGGAAAACATTAAAACCCCATATATCGTGATATGCCCCTATGTATCCCCCATAACACCCCAAAGCGTACCCCTAATTCTGGCAAACCCTACACCCTATGTATCCTTATGTACCCCTACATATCCCCCCCTTTTAACAGGTACCCTAATTTTCGGAACCCCCCATTTAGGCTTCAGGGCTTGAGAGTGCGACGCTGCACTGAGTAATGGCTTGAAGGATTGCCTCGAGGTTTTGCGAAGATCTAGTGTTTATGGATTAGGGTTCAGGGTTTAGGATGTATGGGGTTTATAGGGTTTACGCCGTTCATAGGGTTTATAGTGATCTTAGGGGTTATAGGGTTTGTGAGCCCCCTGGTTATTTGAAGATTTCATTCCGCGCCCTTCGCAGAGGTTTGAATGGACTGCTACTTCGTATTTGCAAGGCCCTAGAGTAGCCAGTGAAAACCCTAAACCATAAACTCCTAAACCTTAAGCCCTAAACCCTAAAATTCTAAACCTTATATAAACCCTAAAGCCTTGAACTCTAAACCCTATACGCTAAAGCCTTGAACTCTAAACCCTTAACCCTAAAGCCCTGAACCTTAAACTCCAAACCCTAAAGCCCTCAACCCCAACCCCAAATCCTAAAGCCCCAAACCCCAAACCCCAAACCTTAAACCAGGGCTTGGGGCGCCGGTCCTGGTCCACCTCCTCCAGGGTGGAGGGCGTGGCGTAGAGGTGAGGGCACAATGAATTTGCAAGGCTTCTTCTGTAAGGACATCCCAAACACACGGGCTCGCGAAAGTCCAGTACGACGACTTCCCTCTTTTTATCCCCAAGCTATGAAATCAGGACATCGTAGCTCTCATGTGTCCTACAATAACAAGACCAGGCAGTATCGGCCTTGCAGCTCCTGTCGCTGCAGTCTTGTCTTGGGTGCTCGAACACACAGAATTTAAGACCGACTTATGACCCAAACCACCTCATGATTTGGAGAACGGATGATGTTTGCGTTTCGCAAGCATTTCCTAGGTCACGTGTAGCGTGCCAGGGATCAGTGAAATCTTGGGCAATCCCAAGTGAGGGTTTTGCCACCAAGACAGCTGGCTAGATGCGGGGGCCTGTTTATTTCTGCATTCATCTGCGCTCTACATAGGGCCCAGGGTTTCTGGACATAATCATGGCTTGACGTCTGCATCGTTTTGGGGGTGGCCCCTTGACCACCAATCTTCAAGATCCTGAGTCCTAATTGAAGAAACTCTTCCTTTCAAAAGCGCCGACACAAGCCCCAAATTCCCTACTCCCAGATACTTTTTCTACAGCGCTGTGGAACCTGCAGCGTCAGTGCTACCGTTCTTTTATGTTCTCATTCATGTTGTTATCACGTTTCGTATACGGTTCTTACATCCACGGCTCTCTTTGCCAGTACTGCTATTGATTTCGATGCCACTATTGCACCAGGTCTCTTACAATGTAGTAAGGTAGAGACCAGACATGATTATAGGTGGTTTATTGTTTTTTTTTCTCAGCGCTTCTTCTAATTACTGAGCACCATCCGTGCTACTGCAACGATTTTGATGTCTAGTGTTGTTGAATTATCTACAAGAAATCTAAACGATTGGCTTCCCAAACCCTACCGCCTAAAGCCCAAGAAATCTTAAACCCCCAACCTTTGGACCAGAAACGTTGATTCCCCAATCGCCGGCTCGTTTGGTGCACATTCTCGACTTAGTTCCTCAGGAGGGCTGGACCAGGCAGAGTTCCTTTCTTTCCTCTTTGGGGGGCTTCTCAAGACTTTGATGCCTGAAGGAGGGTTCCTAGGGAGCATATAGGGGTCATATTTGCGTTTTGCAGAATTTGAGGGCGTTTTGAGATGTCCTCAGTTTTGGGTCCTTTTCTCGGTGGAATTTTTCATGTTGCGTCCAAGGTTTGGGTCAGAGGGCTCATAGTGTGACGGCTATCATGTTCATTCTTGCAATTACTACATCTGCACGTGATTATTGGTACTATCATTCTCGAGCTGATGTTAAGGTGATGGAAGACTGGGGAGGATTCTGGCATGGCAGGGCTTTGATTCATTCTGCACATGTGTTCACACGTTTTTTTTTGCCGAACCTGTTCCATGTTTGTTTGGGGGGGTGTAGCCTCATCTGGCATTCTCTGTGGGTCATGGAGGCCCATTAGGGAGTTTCTCAGAGGCAGGGTTCCTTCTAGCCGGACTGTATTGCGGTGGACCCTAACCCGAAAGCTCCAAACGCCCTTTCCACTTTGACTTTGCCTGATTCAGCCACCCGGAGTTAGCGTAGTTTGGGGTCATAGGAGGGACCCTAAATGTCCCTCCAAAGCACCACTCACGTAGGCCTCGTTGGGGGCCTCTTTCCTAAGTCAGGAAAGCCAACCACTGCGTGGAATGCCCTGGTAATCGGAATTCTATGAGGGTCCTAGGGTTTAGGGGTTAGGGTTTAGGGGTTTAGGGTTTAGGGCCCTAGGATTTAGGGGTTGATTGTGTTATAGCGTAGGGTTTGGGCGGTGTGGGGCTAGGGTTCAGGCGTTTCAGATGGGAGGCTTCGGAGTGGAGATGAAGACTAACGTAGAAAGGCACATAGCCCCTTCTCAAAAAGACCACGAGCCTTTGTAGGGCTTTTTTGTGGCTTCATGTTTGCAAGGGCAGGGCATGTAGGAAAGTACTCAAGTCAAAAGTGTCAAAACCGGGTTATCATTTATGGTACCTGGTAGTTCTTGTGCTGGCCAATACTGGCATTGCTTGTACAGTTCCCCACAAGAGATGGCCCAGGCAAGAATCCCTGAGCTCAGTCCAGATGTTTCATGGAGTGTTTGTGTTACCATGAATCGGGTTTGGGGTTTAGGGTTGAGGGCATAATCCGAAACCCTCGACCCCAAACCCGTAACCCCCAACCGTTCTGAAGCTCCCCAAGCCAACGGATCCCGTTCCTCTGGGTCCTCAAGTGATGACACAACCCCACAAGCAAAAAACAGAACAGCGCAAGGATACTTGAGGTAGGAGACTGGGGTTTGAGTGTTTAGGAACTCGGGATTGGGGTTTACGGTTTAGGAATTAGGGATGACGGTGTAGGGTTTAGGAATCAGGGATGAGGGTTGAGAGCTTATGAAGTTAGAGTACTTGGAGGGTCAGGGGGACTTAGTAAGTAGGTTAATAACCCCTATAACCCAAAAAGTAACCCCAGTTATCCCCCTTATTAACCCACTTACTAAGTCCCCCTGACCCCCCAAGTAGGAACCCCGACCCGGGCTTCCTCAAGACCGGCAACCAGGGCGCCTAGTGCCCGCGCACTTTTTGCAATTAAGAGCTCCCTTGTCAGAAATTTCCTGCGTGCTTCGTGGCCGAGAGTTTTGAGTAAAGTACTTCAAGGCATTAAATTGAGATAGCCCTGCCGATCGCTCAGGGATTTTGAGTCGAGGCTGCATGATTGATATGTTACGTTTCAAGATTCAAGATTCATAATTGGGTTCGAAGATCGAGGGTTGGCACATGTCAGGGTCTGAATTTGTAGCAAGGCTCTGGCACATGAGCGCTGATGACTAGCAATCATCTACAAGCTGCAAGGGCTTGTGCTACTTCGTACTAGCTCTCGAAACAAGTAGGCGTGTTTACAAGCACCAAATGTATTTTGTTCGTGGTAATGTCATCATTGTTCGTCGTCGTTGCCACCACAGCACCCGTAGGCTAAACCAAAATAGAAGTAGTATAACTATGACTGCTGCTGCTGTGCTGTTACTGCTTTTATTGTGATTAATTATTCGTAGCATGAGCGAGGTCTGAGGTTTGGGTTCAGGGTGCTGGGGTGTAGGGCTGAGAATACGGACGTTGCTAAACATTCGCATGCTCTTCCGGATTTTGCGGTGTTTGTCGAGATTTTCAGAGGTTAGCAGCTATCCGACTCAATAACAACATTGCTAACCCCAAAACCTGAACCCGAAAACTTAAGCCCGCACCCCACGGACTATAAACCCAACAAATAGGGGCTGTAGTGTTTTGGGGTCTATATTGGGGTCCCGGTATTTAGGGAAACTACGAGATCTTCTGGAAGAGGGAGCACATCTTTGCACAACTCCGCTACCCGCAGCGTCTTCTCTCCGGCAGCCGCCAGGTTTTCGGGTCCCCTAGAGAGGAGTTGGGGCTTTACGGATCTAGTGTTCAAGCATTAGGGTCCAGGGATTAGGATGGCAAATTTGGGTGGAGTGGGACGGATTTTGCCCTTGGACCCGCACGGAACAATCATGAGAGCACAGGAGATTGCAGGGGTGTCGTATGGTAATTCTGAGAGTTTCATCGGGGAATCATATAGTATATAGATTGCCATTGAGATTTGAGGACATTCCTGCAGAGCTTCAGTGTAAGCTTGGAGATCATCTGGGATTTAGAGTAGGGTTGGAATGTTTGATGGGTTAAGGACTAGGGTCTTGGTATGTCTTAGCTCTTTTGATGTAGCAAGGGCTCAGGGGTCCATGTTAAAGCAACAAATAGCCATGGCAGGGCATCGGGGCTTAGGGCTTAGGGTTTAGGGTTTATGGCTTGGGACACATATGAGGTTTCTCTACGCCTGGGTCTAGGAATTTGTGGAGATCACCAGGAAGTGTTGGGATCATGTGCAGGCATTTTTTGGTGAAATTCTCGTAGTCTGGCAGTGGCCCAAAACAAGGATACTCTCACGATACACCCTCAAACCTCAATGTACCACAACATCCTGAACATGGTAATCGCAGTATGGACACCAGAATCGGAACAGTAAACCCAGGATTGTCACCGAGCTGTTGATGGACAAAATCCCTTGCGAACGGTGGTTAGAATGCGTGTTCAGGGTCACGCAGGATTTTGTCCATTAGCCATTACCAATAATTAGTAGCAGTCACAATAGAAAAAGCCAGAGTGATGGCACTATGGAGGTGAGGGCTCAACCAATGTAGCGCCACAGCACATATGCACCCATATACATGCACATATCTATACATATGTGTGTATGTATGTATGTATGTATGTATGTATGTATGTATGTGTGTACGTACGTACGTACGTACGCATGTATGTATGGGCGTATAACCCTCGCATATCCGCATTTGGACCTCTGCAGTTCCCCAACCGAACCCTACAACCCAAGCTGTATCAAGTTTTCAGCCCGAAGTCCACAAGGACAAAAACAATAAATCCTTGAGCCATAGATAACTCCAAAGCTCTAGCCTTCCCCCCGGAATTATGGGTTGTTCTGTGGGTCATAAGCAAGAAGGACTACTGTATCTCTAGGTTATTGAGGAGGATCTTAATTTTGAAGACCGCTCGCATTATATCATCACGGTTCACAGCCTGCTGGAGTCAAAAGTGGCGAGATTCGAACTGGGCTGCTCCATGTTGCATGTTCAAGGCTAAGTCTACTGGGTTATGGCAGCTCTTGCAATCACATCTCCCGACCTCGAATAACTCACGGCAGTTGTTTGGTGTATGACATTTACAAGAGCACCTAGCGTTTGGCAAGCTAGTGATACAAAACCACAGTCTTCTCAACACAGGAATCTGCATGCAATGCGTGGTTTGTCACTAGGGATTCTGGTTGTATTGATCTTGCAGCAGGAGGTACTTTGAAGATCTGGACAGTCTGAGGAACCTTGAGGAACCTTAGCACTACAGCTTCAAACCCTAAATTCGACATGGGTAGTATGGCGCCACTTCCTCCCGTCTTCATGATTCTCCATGTGAGTGGTTGCCAAATACAGGGCTTGCTGAGGCTGAGGGCCTTAAATGTGAGGTGAGAAACTGTTGGTTGGAGCAATCTTGCACCACCTCAAGTCCAGTATGCCCTAGCAATTTCAGTAGTTTGGGGCCCGTAGGTGGTGCAAGATTTCATCCATCAGAATTACGCATAGTATTTGACCGATTGTCCCGAAGAAGGACCGCAATTTTGATAACTGCCCATGCTTGTCAAAGTTGTCATTAGGACACTGCTTCTGTTGCTACTCTATGTGGTTGTTGTGATCGATTGATTACTGGCAGAATTGTAGCGGTGCAGGGGCAGTCTGGTAAGGTTTCATGCACTTCCGCTGGATGGCAATGGATCTGGCAATCGTGCGGGGGTTTTGCAAGCTGGGCTGGCTCTTGGTTTCTGGCTCAGTCTGAAACTGAGAGTCCAGGCGACGACCCGCTGTGCTGCTGTTCACGCCTGGGGTGGGCAGATTTCGCATTGTGGGTGGAGGTTTCAGGGTTTAGTGCCAAAATTACGGACCTTGACTTTTGGGGTTTTAGGTGCAGGACATGGTATTTGTGAACATAAAGGTTCGCCCCTATTTTTGTCTCAGGATTTGGAGGGCTTACCTTTTCACCCAGATAAGCTGGAATTGGGACACTGCCTCTTGGGACTGGACGAAGCGGGATGATCCAGCATTCAACTGGGAGCTCCGTCCACTCCAGTCGTGTCAAACAGCACGAAGTTTATAAAACGTGCCTGACCTCGCGCAACGGAACCTGGTATTGAAAGGCCTGGAGGTGCTAGAACGCATGGATCTTTACCACAGGTGTCAATAATGCCATAGTACAGTGTCTTCGGCCCCCAAACCCTAGACCCTAAACCCCAAACCCATATCTTACGGCTCAAACCCTTAAGCTGCAGTGAAGTCCTCCAAAAAACTCTTGATCCCTTTGCGGTCCGTGACTGAAAGGCCGCATTCTTGCGGGTATACAAGCGGCAAAGGGCTCTGAGCAAGAGCTTTCGTTTAGTTGAATGTCATAGTTTGGAGAATATAGGGTAATATAGGGATTATGGAAACTTTGATTTAGGGTTAAATGTTATGATAGGCTGAAGTGCTCCATTGCAGATACCAGCGGCATTTTCGGATCAGGGCCGTGTGTGACCAATCAAAGATGTTTCTCTGGGGCATGTATGTTTCTCTGAAGCAAAGTTGGGAGTGGACACTTGCTTGACGATCATGTTAGAAGCTAAGGCAAGGGCATGACCTTGCTTAACCCTACTCTAGGACTGAATCCTAGATGTTGTCAGTTAGGATGATCATGTGGTGGTGAGATCGATTGTGGCACGGATGGTCGCCTGAGCAATTATGGAGATTACCCCTTACAATCCCCATGCAAAAATACAGATCTTATCATCTACCACCCCAAACCAGGGTTTACGAGTTTCTTCGGCCCTGCATTACCAGGAAGCTCCCGTTGCATGCAGCCGTAGCTTCGCAGCGCGTCACCTGAAGGTTTTTTTTTACGTTGGGGCCCCGTGGATGCAGAGAGTCCCTTTCCATTCAGAGCAAAGTATAGCAACCTCTTAGGGTTTAGGGGTTTAGGGTTTAGGGTTTTAGGGTTTTAGGGTTTAGGGTTTTAGGGTTTAGGGTTTTAGGGTTTAGGGTTTAGGGGTTTAGGCTTTAGGGGTTTATAAGGCGTCAACGTGGCCTTGTATCAGGTTTTTTGGATCACCTAGCCCTGAACCTTAAACCCTAAGTTTGCCAGTCTCCATGAAGCTCTTCGACCCGGGTTTGTAGAAAAACGCAATGGTCGTTTCAGCACCCGCTTTCAAGAAGCAGATTTCCAGGAGCAAGCTTGTTGCTATACTATTCATAAGGGCTATTGCAATTTTGAAAGAACCTCCAGGCAAGCATAAATCTGAGCTGTAGATTTCGATCCTTGAGCACTAAAGCTCAATCTTTCAACCCTAAACCTCCCGGTGGTTTCCCAAAATTCGGTGAGTTTTTTGGAAGTCCCAATAGTCAGGACTACAGTATTTTGGGGTCTATAATGGGTTCCTCCCATTTAGGGAAACTACCCTACATCCCAAATCACAAGACCGCATGGACGTTTGTGGGACCCCGATGGATCGGCCCTCGGTCCTGGCCGGTTCGGGCTTTGGTTTCACAAATTTGTAGAGACAAAGTGCTACTTCACGAGGCTTTCTCCGAATCTTCTGGCTTCAGGGTGAGAGTTTTGGGGTTGGGGGCGTGTTGCTACACACGATTTTGTCAGATCGTAGGACCATGAGGATAATAGAGACAAGGCGCAGAAGACGGCAGAAGACGACGACGACTAGCTACTACTATGGCTACTACGACGACTACTACTACCACTACCGCAACTACCACCAAAACTGCTACTGATGGCAATGGTCATGTGTCAGGACAAGCATGAGGAGAGAAGGAAGCTTACTGTCTTCCTCATTTCGCTACTGCTGCGACGGCTACTGCTGCTGCTGCTGCTGCTGCTACTTCTGCTGCCATTGCTTTACTTGCAGCGGTGTAAACAGAACATGCCAACTTGAATCGAGTTTCGTCATGCTTGCAAGAATAACTATCCTCTCAGTTGCCTTGCGCACACCGTTTTGGGGGTTTCAGTGTAATACATGCGAACCCATGTCTGTAGCTTGGCATCAAGAGCTCAACGGATAGTCTTGACAGTCTTGGGATAGCTTAGAGTTTAGGGGTCCAAAGCCCAAAGCCCAAAACCCTAAACCCTAAACCACAGTACGTCGAGGACTTAGCTTTGCCCGGTTCGGACGAATTCTGCAGCACAGAGATTCCCTCCAGAGCTGGTGATTCTGAGAAATCTTTTTATCGGACGGAACACCCAAGGTGTGAAAAAGTGTGCTGTGGTGTGGGACAGGGTGGATCGTGGAAATCTTGCAATTGACCACTTAGGATCCCCAATGCGCTGTAATTACTAGGGTAGATGGGATGTAAGGTAGTGCAAGATTTCCTCCCTAAACCCGAAACCCTAAACCTTAACCCTAAACAGCGTCGCTGCTGTTCGAATCCTTGGCTCCCAGCCTTCAATTTTTGAGTCTCAAGGTTGGTTTCTGAAAGGGTTGGGCCCCGACGACTCGCAGGGCCATACGTTATCCGTTATCCTTGCTTCTAGCTAAGAGCCCTGTACCTTGCATGCTGCACCCACCCTGTAGCAATGGGATGAAAGCTGTACTTTGACTATTATTCCTATCACGATTATTATTACTACTTTTACGCTTACCATTGCTATTACCATCAGTACCATTACGTACTTTACCCCTATTACCGGCCGATGCAAGTGGTATCTTTTTCGGGAATGCCGTTTGATCATGGCCACTGTTTGATGGCCCATGTTGCAGGATTCTGATATCAATTTTTTTTCTCGCTTTGGGCCGTCTGTCGATGTTCTTGGGTCCAGCGACTGGGGTTTGAGGCTTCAGAAAGTACTTGTAGGGCTTGAAAGGGGCGCCCATTGTTTGCAATCTCATCCCATGACGGTGTGCCACCATTAAGCTCTCTAACCCCCAAACCTCAAACGTTGTGAAGAAGCCCCAAAGCCCCAACCTCTCCCTGCGGGTGTTGTCATCAGCAGAATATAACCCCAATACATATATATACATATAGATACCCTATATACTCCCTATATATCCATATATAAACCCTATAAGTCCTATAGTTTGCATTTTCTTTTTCTATTATTCCACTATAACCCCAATATATGCCTAATATCACCCCAATGGATACCGTACATGCATACATGCGCATGAACATACACTCACACACACATGGCCCAAGAGAACAGCATCCTTGAGATCAAGCCCCAGAAAGGGACCATGATCTTACAAATATCAGGTGCGCTACGCCAATCTTTCCAGTTGCGCCGCAGGAGTTTACCCTGAAGCCTAAACCCTAAGCCCTAAACCGCGTGGCGATTGGAGTTCTAACCGCGGTTCTGGTTGGAGGCGTATAGTGACAGATGGCTGCTGTCAGCTTTGACGATAGCTGCTAATGAGTGTCTCTAGAGCAATTTGCTCTTGTCACTGAGCCCTAAACTTACTGGGGGTTACATTCCCTCATTCCCTATTTACCAGAAGTACGTAAATGTGGTTCGGGTTTAGGGTTAAATCTAGGTCAGAAAATGCCCACACTCACTAGTCTGGCGCATCGCCACAGATCTGACTTGGAAGGTTTCATGCCCAACAGGGCCGGAGCCCAAACGCAAGGCGAATCCTACTTGCGTGAAACCCCGTCAACGACAGCCTCAGTTGGGGCCGATCTCAAGTTAATGGGTTCCTTTGTAGCTTGTCCCCTGTAGCAAAGATCCTTTGACATATTGGCAAGGTACATAGGAATGTAGCCATCTGGGAGTTTCAAATTTGGGGACCCTTCTGCCCCCAAGCTGACGACTTCTCACTTGGGAGACCCCCATATGCAGGATCTCCCACAATCTCCCATGGATCGGTAACAACTATGCTGGCAGCCGTGTGGCTCTTAGCCGAGAGGACCTTAACAACCGTGTGAACACAATTCCAAGTCTCTTCTAGAAACTGGGCGTGGGGTTTGGGAGTGTACAGTCCCCCTTCAGTAGATAGAATACGGCTTTGGGTATATTATAATGGGATCCCCATATACCCCATATTCTATCTTCTTAAGGGGGACTATATCTGTTCGCACCACAAGTAAGCCCAATTGCAATGTGATTCTGCAAGCTCTGAAACTGCAAGCAAAGCAAAAAACACAGCAAGCCCCAAGTCTTGAACCACACAGTAAAAGGCTGTGAAAGGCGTATTTCACCCTGAGTTTCTGCCCAGAACCAATAGTAAACATAGCAATAATCAAAGTCATAATAATACTAGCAATAGTAGTAATTTTTGTAGTACCTCAGTATTAGCAATAGCAATGTTAGCATTAATATTTAATAGCAAAAGTAAGATGGTTGCCCGCCGAGGCTCGGAGAAGGAAACCGTCCGCATCCTCCTCGGGGTCATAAGCCCCGTGACGAATCCCGAAACCTATACTGCAAGCCTGGACAGAGAATCCTGAAACTTCTTCCTGTGCCGAATCCACCTCTTACTTGTTCTTAGTAGCGAATACGGGAATATATTCCATATATAATACATTCCTTTATTCCCTACTAAAAGCTTTAAGAGCGAAACTTCAGCGATTCTTGGTGCGGTACCTGTGGCGCTGTACGCATGGCACGTGGGGCCGCTCGAAGGAGCACCATGGCTTTGATGAATTCTGTTTTGTGGGGGGCTTTCATGTTAGGGGGAGGGGATTAACGATGGAAGGCTTTGGGGCTTAGGGTTTGGTGTTGATGCATCAGGACTCCGGTCAAGGGGCTAAGGCTTTTGGGTCAAGGCTTCATGCTTAGCGGTCATCCATTGAAGATTCAGGGTTTGGCTGAGGGTCGAGGATTTAGATGAAGTTTTGGATGTGAAGCTTTGCATCATTCATTCCTAATACTGCAAGCACCTCCGGCTTGCAGTTTCGATGCCAGACTGTTTCGTTTGCGAGGCTGGCTCGAGGATCTAAATAACAAGAAGAATCAGAATTCCACACGGAGGCATAGTGATCCGTAGGTCTTAGATTAGCATTATTGTTGTTTTGTTTTCAATTGTCTTGCTTCCCTGATTGCCATGCACTTTCGAGTCGAGGTCTGGATTTGTAAGAGTCACGATCTTGCTGTCCCATGGCAAACAGCAAGTGGAACCCCCAAAGCAGGACCCACAAATAGTCTAAACGCCTAGTATCCCCCTTAATAACCCATGTTATGTTCCCCCATATAATCCCTTATAGAACCCCTGTCGGGGAGTTTTAAACTATAGTACTCCAACAGCAGGACACAGAAAGCCCGAAAATCCCTTAAACTCGACTGGAGCTGATGCCGCAAAGTTTTCTCGTGCTTCCTTTCTGGAGGATGGCGGCCCCAAACCTATATTGGGGTTATATTGGGATAATGGAGAATAGAATGGAAACTACTATAATGGAAAATCAAATGGAAAAGAAAATGGAAAGCACCGTTTTAGCTTTATCATGCTTCATCAAGTATGGATCTTGCAGGTATATAGGGTTGACCCCACTGCGGCCTACATACTTCAGTAGGCCGTCATGGAGGATTGATCCTTCTAGGGTTGATGAAGGCATTAGTCAACGAGCTCCAGAAATCCTTGAACCCGCCCTCGAACCAAAGCTCCAAAACCGCCACAGCTCGAACCCCATAACTTCAGTGGCCTGGACCTGAAGTGTCGACGTGCTGATATGGTAGTTTCCCAAAATAGGGGACCCAATATAGACCCCAAATTATTCTAATCCTTTTTATGGGGACCCCCAAAACGGTACCCCTCATCTTGGGAAACCCTCATATTTCCTCAACATACATTTTTTGGCAACCTTACCCCTCAAATCGGAAACCTAGGCCATCAAATGACAGCTTTTAGAGGGTCCCTCTTGGACGGTACGGCTCCGCAATGATTCTTCCTAGACGGCGCAAAAGAGGACCCCCGTTCCTTCTAACGGGGTTTTGAGGCGGGCGATTAAGTTTGAGAACTTTCAGGCCTACCCAGCCACTTGTATCCAAGGCACACTGCTCAAGGTGCTGGGTGTGCTGCTGCTTGTCAGAGGCCCTGCTGCGGCAGCAGCAGATTTGGATGGCATCTGAAGCCTTGGTAACAAACATGTGCCCGTGGCCAATGCATGCATGGCGATTGAACATCTAGGCATAGCTTTCAGAACTCCAAATGAGCCCGTACTTGTATGATCATCGGTTCGATTTCCTGCACTCTCTGGACCGGGAAGGATTTCTACAATGAACTGACTCCCATACAGTGGGGTGTTCGGATTAGACTACCGTACTGTATTTGTTTTGACTTTTTCATAGGAGTACTACATCCTAAACCTTAAGCTCTGCGCAGGAAGGCTTCATAATTTAAGCTTCAACGCAAATCGTCCAGTAGTAAGTCGCCATCGAAGCAGATGAGATGCTCGTTCCCATATTCTTGTGGTTTGCGACGGCTTCAGCATGGTTTACACTTGCATGGAGCTATCATTATCTTGGGTACGGGCGTAGCTTAATTTCCTCACTCGCGCTGTGGACATTTGAACCCTTTGAGTTCTGCTGACGCCACGCCTGTCTCCTTGTTGCCCAGCGTGTTCAATGAGGGAATGGGCCCTAGGTTTGAGGTTGCTTATGGTACAGGGTATTTCATATAGCACTCGAGATGGTTTTGTTAGTTATAATATATTCTAATATATTTTAACCCCAAAGATACTATTAAGGCCGTATACTGTTCACCTACGTTTCATTCTGCGGCCAAGAGCCTTTCAAACGTTGGGTATACCCTTAGCTAATTTAGTGCTTCCTGGCCAAGGGTTTAGGTTTCAGGCGGGGGGGAAAAGCCAACGGAACCTCTAGAAGAGATGGGTTTAGGGTATAGTGGCTATTTTGTCTGTGTTTCCATAGAAAACCCTTTTGCGCTTGTTGACATCCGTGCCTTTGACAGTGCTTACAGAACAACAGCAGTTGATGATCTTTGCAAGCTGCTCAAGCACTGGTCCGAGTTGTCTTGGCCACTGTACCCCAAAACCGTAGACCATAAACCCTAAACCCTAAACACCGCGGCTAAACAGTAACGCCGGGGCTGGCCAACGATTTGAGTCCGTAGGCGGCAAAGACTCAAACTACTGTTGGTGGCCATGCCATGCATGGCTCTCCTTTATTCAAGCAAGCAGGGCCGCAAATCGGCAACTTACAATATAGGGGAGTACTATGATTAAGAGGGGATATTTGCAATTTCGATTATTTCTCAAATGTGGAACCCTCAGCTCCAAATCCTAAGCCCTGACCCTTGAACCCTGCGCCCTGGGCCTTAAATCCCTGGACCTGAGCCTTGAGTCCTATGCCTGAAGTCGTTTGTAGGCATCGGCTTTACTGCTTGGCCTGCGCGGCAAAGGAGGACTTTTTGCAACTCCGGTCGAGAGTTCAGGGCTTACTCTCAGGATCTAGGGTTCAGGAACACTAATACTGATATCATAGTAATAGTAATAAGAACAAGTCTAATAATGATATTATGGGCCTCTCTTCCCGGCTGATACTTTAATAGACTAGAGTATACCCACAAGATACCCATTATATACCTATAATATACCTACAATATACCTATAATATATCTAGAATAGACCCTCTGTAGGGCTTGAAGTTTAGGACTCAGGGCTGAGGGTTTGGTTTTGCAAGCGCAGCAAGGTTTGTGGTGCAGACCTGGGACTAGTCTCCTGGGTTGCCGGTAAGGAACTTGGGGTTTAGGGTATAGGGTTTAGGAATTTAACTTAAGTTACTATATTGGAGTATAATATAGGGTTTAGGGTTTAGGAACTTAACAACTTAAGTTACTATATTGGAGTATAATATAGGGTTTAGGGTTACCATATTATCCCCCTATAATGGAGAATCAAATGAGAAGGACATGGAGAATGACATGGAAACTGCAGGAAATAGGGGTTTAAGGAACTTTGTTTAAGTTACAAAAATGGGAGGAACCGTGTTAATTACTATTAAAACCTATTATGGTAACCTAATTTTAGTTCCGTAACAGCCACCAAGTTTCAGTTCTTGCTGAGTCTGCAGTTCCCACGTGTTGTACATTTGCCGTGGGGCCGCTCGGAATCTCATTGGATTCAGGGAGCTGCTGCTAATCCGGAAGGCCAAATAAAGTCTAATCCCCAAACCTATTGAACGTTGAACGCAAGCCTGGGATTGAAGAGAGAGACCAGCGCCTGTGCGCCAAGCTAGCATACTCCTGACAATAGGGGCGTCAAAACAGGACTTGAGAGCCATGTCTGGGAAGGGTTCCACTATGTATCACATCTAAACCTCAAATAGTAGTTTCCATTTTCTTTTCCCTTATCCTTATATAACCCCAATATAACCCACATACAACTCCTATATTGTGGATGCAAGAGGACTCTTTGGTTGCTGAGAGGTTCCACGGCCTACTTCTCAAAGCTACCTGTTACTGTAGCGACTCTAGGGTTACAATCGGGACAGTCTGGCTTTCTCCAGTGTTTCCCACGTTGAGGGGGACGACCTGTCTCTGGAGTCGCTACATCCGTTCATTCTCCATTATTGTTAAATTCTCTTTACTTCCTTAGATCCCACTACTACCCCTATATAACCTCAGCTCCCATAAATCATAATTCCTTACCACCCATCCATTTTATGATGCTGTGAAGGAGGCCGCGGCTGTCCGTGTCGGCCATAGAGGAGACAACAGGTTCATGTTTCCGGGAGAAGATGGGGCCTTTCAGGAAGTCATATAGGGATATCTGGTGATATTTAGGGATATATTGGGATGGATAGGGATAGATAGTTTTCAGGGTGTAGATAATCAAATGTACAAGCAAATCGAGAATGAAATGGCAACTGTAGGTTGGTAGGGATATAGCGGGATAGATGGCAGGTTTTTTTGAATTATTTTGGGTTCTTGGTACAATATGGGCCCTAATATTTAGGGTAGCCGCCCCCAAAAAGGACCAGACTTGTGACACGCCCCGACCCCCCCATATGGGAGGGGGTTGAGGGTTGTTGGTCAAGAGCGTATAGTCCCCCTTAAGTGGCTTGAAAATAGTTTTGGGTATATAATAATAAGATCCCCATATACTCCATATTCTATCTACTTAAGAGGGACTAGAGGGTGTAGGATCTAGGAGCCTACATGCTTGGGCATGGCCCTAAACCCTGAAGCAAGGAACCAAGTCAAGCCTAAACCCTAAACCGCAAAAATACTGGCTAGTGAAAGATAAGAGATTATATTGAGCCCTTTAAAGTCCTTAAAATGTATAAGTTGTATATTATAGTATATTGTAGTATGTTATTGTATATCATAGTATATTATAGTATGTTCTAGTATATTAGAGTATATTATAGTATATTGTAGCATAGTATATATCCCCTTGAATACCTACTAAGCGCCTTGAAGTAAACCCCACGGTGCGGTGGGTCCCCGCACTGAAAGCCTCTGACTTGGTTCTTTAAGGTTTGCGTGGAGTATTGGTGGCCCACCATGTGTACCAGGGCTTAAGGGGTTTAGGGTTTAGGGTTGGTTTAGGGTTTTAGGGTTGATGGTTTAGGGGGGTTACATATGGGATTATGTATGAGACTAGTATGGGTTTCCTAGGAGCTCCTAGGATATCGGGAGTTTAGACTGTAGGTCGGGTAGAGACTCGAGAGCCGGTCTGCCTACCTTCTTTGGAAGTTCGAGCTATACTGCACCTGCCAAATACTCTGCCTTGAAAGTTTCCTGGCATTTGGTTTAGGGTTTAGGGTTTAGGGACCCTATGTAGCAGGAATTTTGTGGAGAACTTTACCTGGGCGAGGGACTCCTCAGACGCTGAACACTAAACCCTGTATATCCCCATAGTACCCCTGTATAACCCGTGCACCCAAGAACAGAAAAACTCTGCACGGAGGTTTTGCTTTAGGCCTTAAGGCCAGCTTGGGGCATAATCCCCTCCCCCTGATGTTAACCTCCCCACCCTCAAGGGGGTCTATAGGTGTTATTGTTGGGGTTTAGGGTGTAGGGCTGATATTAAACTCCCCGCCCGCCCAATACTGAATATCCCCTACTTTGGTATACTATATTGGGATTATTTAATATTAAGGGGGATTAGGGGTTTTAATATTAGGGGAAGGGGAACTAACCTCATTGCCGTATGCCGCGTACCTAGGGCTTGGACTTGCAAATGGGCTTCTGCTTGGTTCCACATTTATTTTTAAAACAAAGCCCCTTTTTAGAAAGTTCCCGGCGGCTGCCCGCGGTGACATGTTGCTAAACCCTAAACCCTAAGGTCTCAGGTTGAGTCTATGAGCTTATCAGGAGGAAGCATTTGTGAAATTGCAAGCTACATCAAAGCAAGATAACGTCGGCACGAGGGTTGCATATTACTTTCAAACTAAGGTTGAGGCATCGGGGTTCAGAGTTCAGGGTCTATAGCCTCCCTTAAGTAGATAGACTATGGGGTATATGGGGTTCTTATGATAATATACCCAAAGCCATATTCTATCTACTTAAGGGGGACTATAACCCCTATATATACCCTACTATAATATAGTAGTTTCCATTTTCTTTTCCATTATTCCCTATAAAACCCAAAAATATATCCCATATTCAACCCTAAACCTGTTGTAGCTCCTGGAGTTGGGGAGCGTGTCCTCTGGATCATCCAAAGAAATCTCTTGAAGCCGAGACCTTTGAGTGGAGAGATGTGGCGTTGCCAAGAGTAGGGGTTCTCTTTTCTAGGAGTCGATATACCAAGGAGTATAGTGTAGTATATTATACAATACTAATATAGTATGATATAATATACTATATTAGCATATACTATGATGTATTATAATGTACCATAATATAGTATGATATACTATGATGCACCATGGGGGGCCTTCCCGGTCTCCAGGTCCAGGTATCTCGAAAAGCTCAGATTGACAAAGCCTGGGTCGACTCTTACGCAGGTCATGAGTGATATTCGTTTAGCACAAGCCCACCACCCAGCTGGGGGAATACAGGGACATGATTGGGGTAATGGAGAACCAAATGGAAAAGAACCTCGAAGTGAAACGGAAACTGGATTCATGTATGGGGTTGATAGGGATAGAATTGCCAGCTTTACTGTTGAAGGGTCCTTGTATAATTGTTGCATAGGGTGCCTGAAATTGACCTCAACATGATATTAGTAATTATCCAGGTCCCTACAGTACCCTTCCCAAAGAGACCTCAAAGATCCCTGTCTTTTTGGAGGTAGTTTCAAATCCAAAGTTATATTTCTTTTCCATCTGGTGTTCCAAGCTACCACGCCTGTATCCTCAATCCTGGGCAGGACCTCACTGTGGATGCCATCAGCGAATTGAGGGTGCTCGGCAAGGGTGAGTTGAGGGGTTGTTCACATGATGGGTCGCCTTTCCAGCTGCACCAAGCAGGATGCATGGTTTCCACAGCAGGTAGGGTTCAGGGCTCAGGGGCTCAGGGCTTTGCGACCATTGTGGTGGTAGACCTCAGGGTTCAGGCACACTTCGGGTCGGATTTGGGATATAGTTTTAAATTTGTAGATTAGGGTACGGCAACGTAGCTATCAGGGATCCATGCGGTGATCAGCACTGTTCTGGTAATCTTGCTAGGTACAGTGCCTGGCTTCAGGTGCCTACAGCACAATCTCATGTAGAAGCTCCAGGGTCCAGGGTCCAAGCTCGACCCATAACCGTCATCCTGTAGTGAGGTTTTGTTTTGGGTTTAGGGCTAAGGGTTAAATGAGTCAAAGGTTCGGAAAGGTTGGTAGAAGCAGAGAGATAGGATACTTAATCGGTCTGTGATCCGAAGACTTCACGCAAACCTTATGCGGCGAGCGAAGCCCCCACACTCCTAAACCCCAGATTCCTACACCCTGAGCTCCTTAACCTCGAGCCCCAAACCCGGAGCCCTAAATCCTAAACCCCCAAACCCCCCAAACCCTGAATTCCTTTAACCCCCAAACCCCAAACTTTCCACATAGCAGTGCAGGTGCCCCAACTCCGGGCGGAGTTGCGAGCTGCAGGCAAAAGATTCAGAGAACAAAGGAATTCAGGTGAACCTCACTGGGCTTACTGAGGAATGAGGGAATATGCTATGTAGGGATTATATATCTATATACATATATATACATATGGATATCATTCCCTTCTTTCCTACTTACAACTAGTAAGTAAAGGGTTTTTGGGAGCAGGGTTTAAGGCTTCAAGGTTTCAGGCTAAAGGTGTAGAACTAGGAGTTCAGGGTCGAGAGGTTCACGATTTTGGTCGTAGCCTTGAGTTGTAAAGGCATCCGGGGTCGAGGAGTTCAGGGCTTCTGACTTGTTTGGGAGTTTGGTGAGCATAATTTTGGGAGCTTGTCTCCAAATTGTGCATTCTTGATCCTGATCGAGGATTGAGTGATTCTGGTGTTGCAATGATGCGGTCGAGCTCCTGGTAAGACGAGTGGATAAGGAAGCTCAGACGAAGATCTTCATTAAGTTTTAGGTGGAACGAGGGATTGTTAACAAATATCCAAATGAGTCGAAGGTACGCTTGCTCTCGCTCAAAATTTGATAGGAACCGTTTGTGCTCATATTGTACAGGTCAATGTTGAAGGGCTTCGAGGATCAGGTGGCATGCCCAGCGCCACGTCTGCCTTGTACTTCCCTGCGAGCCATAGAAGCTACCCAAAAGTCCTCACAAAAGAGAAAGCCGGATGTTGTATCATGAAGTTCAAGAACGCATGCCTTGTTGAAGGTAGCCTCCGATGGACGCTACTCAGATTGAACATTCAAGACTAATTCCGAGCCTTATCCATAATTTTACACGCCCGAATTATCCAGAGACATGTAGGGATCCCTGATAAGATCAGGCAGGGGATGTTTTGAGAGACCCTCCACATCCAACTGTGAGGCTTGGATGACTCCGGGGTCCGCTCTGCGCTTGTGGAGCGCCAGCACCTTTGTTGTCGACAGCGTCGCCATAGATGGGGTTTATGCCACGCCATGAATGCAAAGAGAAGATTCCCGTGGTAAATTAGCATATCTGTGCCATAATTATGTGAGTGTGTGAAGGCAAACTGACAGTACAATCACTCCTGTAGCGCTTTTCAGAATTTCTGCGCAGCTTTCTCCGATGAGCCTGCGCCGAGGTCTTTGCTTCTCAAGTTTCCCAATTCAGGTGGTAATGGCACGATGGCATGATGTATTTCAGGCACCCCTGTCAAATGTACAATCCTTGTATTAGGGGTTTTGCGCTGCGACATCCTGCGAAACCCGAATTTCAGGGACACTGGAGCCAGGCAGTATAGCCGATCCCAAACATGATTTCCAGAGGACCCGTTTGCTGGCTTGTAGTCCGATTTTCAAAGCCTACATTCAATCAAAGACTTACCTGTGCGCGACCTCCTTTGAGCTTCAATGCTAAGCCGCCGAGGCTAACTGAGCCCTACACGCAAGACTGCAAACGCTGTAGATGGGAGACGTACCCTGTCATAGGACTGAATGAACCTTCAGGTTGGGGGTTAGGGATAATGGAGAAGCTAATGGAAACTACTACATAGTGTATTGGGGTTGTATGAGGAAATTGAAAAAGAACATGGAAACTACTATTTAGTTTTCAGGGTTTACGGTTCTTCAATGGTTCAAGTGCCTTGCATGACCATTTGTAGATGGACCTGTGGAATGGCTTCGGACAGCTTCAGATCGTAAACCTAAGCGCAAAAATCCAAAAGCCTTGCAAGGGAGAAGTGCCCTAAACCCCTAAAACCTGAACCCCTAAACCCAAAACCGCGCTGCAAAAAAAAACAAAACCCTCAACCCCTAAGCCCCTAAACCCTAGGCCTGTTGTATGCCTTATACCGCAAAGCCTTGACGCCCAACATCTTCAAACTCCAGAATCTCAATCCATATACATCACGGATATGAGAGGTATCTGAAAGGTACCATAATGTTGACAATCGCCTATGAGTTTTAGGGTTTTAGGGTTTAGGGTTTAGGGAACAACAACAACAACAAAAACGTACAGAACCCCCCAATGCACCCAGGCCTTACTGCAGCGCTGACGGATGCATCCGCTGCATCCGCGCCTGCCCAGGAGGAGTTTCTGCCAGCCCATAGTCTAAACTCCAAGGGAAATTATGTAGGGGACTGCTATAGGGGGTATTACGGGGGATACTCGAAGTTTAGACTATAGCTCACATGGCAATTTCTCATGATGAGGTCGCTATTGGGAACCTATGTAGGATTCTGAATAGTTAGCCACTTAACTATAGCATTCCGAGTCTTGGAAGGTATTCAAAAGAAATAGGCCTGTGCATTTTGGGAAAGGGTTTAGGGTTTAGGGTTTGAGGGTTTAAGGGTTTAAGGGTTTAGGGTTTAGGGTTCCGGGATCCCAACAACAACAACAACAACAGCACTGAACATTCTACAGGGCTGATTGCCAGGAGGTCCCACCTGGGAGTTTCTCAAAAGCATCCCTAGGCAATTTCTAACAAGGACTGCCAGAATCCCTAACCCTAAACCCTTAACCTAAACCCTATGCTCCTCATGTTGTCCAGGCACCCTTGCTCTTAGAAGATGCTTGTGCAGGGGCTTAATGGGAATGACTTGGATTCTACGACAAAGATCAAAGTTTGACCAGGTGGTAGCTCGAGGTAATTCTGAGTAGCCCTTGTTGTTGTACAAGGGAATCTATTCATACATAACTTCTGGGTCCTTGAGAGTATCATCCAGGTGGGATTTTGGGCCCGCAGATGGGTTTAGGGTGTAAGGTCTACTATTTTTAGGATTGAGGCTTAGGATTTGGGATAGAAGGTTGAGGGTCAATGATTTGAGGTTTGGGGTTTGGGGTTTAAGATTTGGGGTTGGGGGTCTGAGATTTAGGGTTGAGGAGTTTAAGGTCTAGGCTCTGGCATTTACAGTTAAGGTTTAGAGTGTAAGCTTCGACGTTTACGATCTGGGGCTACGGGCTTCAAGGTTAGGATTTCAATCCAAGATTTAGGGTTGTTGCTTGAAGGTCTAGGGTTAAGCAAGGAACTCGACCTATAAAGCACACAACTCTAAACCTGGCAACGGCAGTCCAAGCTCAGCATTCCTAATCCCTATGAACGCGGAAGCCCAAAACCAGTCTACACACGAAACACCAAACCCCGCCCCACGCTTTATGAAATGCACACCTGCGCAGCGCCGGGGATTCAGGGTTTAGGGTTTAGGGCAGCCCTACAAGCCCCAAACCCCATACCTGAGAGTCTTGAAGTGCTCCCCACTACTATGAGACACGCCACCCTTCTTTCAAATATGTCCCACACTGCACTTGGGCTAGTACAGGGGATCGTTCATATAGAGGTGGAGTATTTCATGGACGGGCTGCGTCCAGACAGAAACTATGGAAGTATTAGAAGTTGTAGTAACAACGGTAATACTAATAAAAACAGTAAGTAATGGCAGTGCTTATAGAAATGATAGGAATATGAGTAGTGAAAGCAGTAATAGTAATACTTGTAATAATAGTAGTAATAGTAAGAATAGTAGTAACAATCATAGTAATAATAGTAATGGTAGTAATAAAGATAGTAGTAGTAGTAGTAGTAGTAGTAGTCGTAGTCGTAGTCGTAGTCGTAGTAGTAGTCGTCGTAGTAGTAGTAGTAGTAGTAATAGTAGCAATAGTAGTAAGAGTCGTATTAACAAAAATCAGTAGTCACAGGAGAGGCCGCCGCAAAGTCCGGCAGCCTCCACCTCAGTGTCGGAGGCTTCTTTCACACGTCCCCACGTCCTTTTACTGCTGACTACTATTACCCAGACCCCCTAAAGGATCCAAAAATGGAGCCCCCTAAGAATCCCTAGGTTCCATTTTTTGGATCCTTTAGGGGGTCTGGGACTTGTCCGTAGGTTTAGGGCTTGGGGTTGGTATGTAGTAGGGCGGTGGAGGCTTGGATTATGGGATGATTCTCAGCAGGTAAGGAAGGGATGAGCACCAGGCAGCGCTGTTGTGGTGGTTTTGGGTTTGATAAGGAAATTATATTTCGCTAGGAGCTGAGAGGAAAGCCTTTTAGACACAAAAAGGGTGCAAGTTTTTCGTTCCGGAAGGTTGATAAAGCCCCGAGTGTTGCTGTGCAGCAAAGAGCCCCCAGAAGCCAAGATTGAGGCAGACCCTCAACCTAAGCGGCATAGGCCGTAAACGCCAACGCCTCAAACCTAGACCCTGGACTGGATTGCTGTCAAGGAAGTTAGATTAACTCACCATAACATGGGTATATAGTAAGCAACGGGGTTTCCTTGTTATAGTAATTTACCTTCAGTTCCTTAACCGCAACCCCGTAGACCTTAGTCAAACCCAAGGCCCTGAATCCTAAACACCCTCCCAGAGCCCCCTGAAGGATCCAAAAAATGGACCCCCCCCCTAATAATCCCCTAATTTCCCCAATGCAGTAATGGGTTCATATTGAGGGGATTCCATTTTGGGGATCCTTTTGCGGGTCTGGGCTTCCGCTGCATGGTGACAGGCGCCTTCTGCTCGATTTGTTGTAAACGCAACCGTCGGCCACATGGTGTCTTTGCTTGATTAGTCCTGGCTTGTCACAGGTAAACAATGACTGTGATTTAGGGTTGAGAGTTCTTGTAGCCCAAATATTGGATAATCAAATGGAAAATGAAATGGGAATTGGGGAGTTTAGGGATATGTATATATATATATGTGTATATGTATATGTAGACGTATATGTATATGGAAGTCGCCTCCGTAGAATCCAATCCCGCTACACAAGCCCCCCAGGTTCTTTATGTGTGCCCTCCTTGTTGGGATTTGGCGGGATCACATGGGGATAGCGGAAAATGAGGACCGTGGAAATGGTTGTTTTGAGAGGGATACATGGGTTTTCGGGACATTTTCGACAATGGGACCCTTGTGACGGGAAGTCTAGTAGTGCCCTGGTTGACATATGTGAGAAATCGTTACATGTCCTTCCGTGGCTATCTTGTTCTTCTCTAACTGATCCATGCCCAAACCTCTCTGCCATGAAGAATGTACGTGAGAGTCTCTCACTATCCTTCCTAAGTGAACTTTGCACACAGGGCTGAATGTTTGAGCGAGGTCGTCGGCATGTGCCGTCATCAGTATGTCGTATCGTTTTGAGGGACCACCACTGAACCCCGAACCTCGAACCAACAAAATGTTTCCGTGCCTTCATTGGGGCTTTGCCTCGCCACAACTGCCTTTACCTTCAATGTGCCACCGTCAAACCGGCCTCAAAACAAGAGTGGCCATATGTCTCAACATGTATAAGGATCCCCTTACTACTTCACCCAAACATTCAGATCTTGACTGCATGTGCTTCCTTTTGCTGAAGCACCCAAAAACCCCTGACCTTTCGGTGCCTTCAAACCCAAAGGGTCCCAAGCGCCCATAGGGACTACTTACCCAAACCATGACGGGAAGCTTATGCCAGAGAGACCATACTTTGCGCTACATAGGTACTTGGGACCCTTTGGGGTAAAGACATTTTCTCCTAATCCTCCATAGCTCCAAAGAGATCCATCCGGCAAGACCAATCTATAACGCTTCCAAGACCCCATCTGATCCCCGCAGACCCCATGTAAAGTATATAGTTGTACACAATGAGCCGCACAATGTTGAGGACTACACCGTATTCTACTGTACTGTTGCAATTTGAAATCGTTTCATGTATTTGCAGAAGTTGTGCTACCCCAGAGCTGCAATTTGCACTGCGCACATGGTGTACCTCAAGCAGTTTTCATGCTTTGAGCTCGAAAACCCTTAAGCCCTAAACCTCAAAACCGTCTACCGTACACAGCATTCACTTTGTAGTGCATTCATCTTTCGTCTTTTACTCAAGGCTGCCGTGAATGGGACGCACCAATGTGACTCAGAGGAAGAGATTGGCATGCCCGTGGACATTGGATACATTGAAAACTTGACAGCGCCCTCCCGTCAATCATGGGAAGGGAGTACTACACTCAGTGGAGATGGCTGGGTGCACAGGTCGCTGAGCTCTTTGAGATTCAGGAAGCTGTGGAGGAAGAGGAACGAGCGGTCAGGGACAAGGCTGATTACGCAGAAGATGCGAGTGAGATGAAGGCAGCGAACTCGCTGTCAGAATCCTAGTATATTGGGTTAATGCATTGTAATATAGGGCTATACAGGGATAATGGAAAAGAAAATGGAAGTACTGGGTTGGCCCCCTAAAACCATTTGAAAAATATTAATATATAGGGTCCCCTAGTAAAGTCATTAGGAAAAATTAAATATCCCAGGGGCCTACCCAGAATAGTGCCAGCTGCAGATGCACCTGGAAAGTCTGCTCTGGTTGCTGGAAGCCCACGAGATGCCATTCCCTGAGATGAAAAGCAAAGGCCTGCAGAGTCCTGCCAGGGAAAAAGCCCCCAAAATCCATAAAGACTAAACCCTGAATCCCTAAACCCCTACCCCTAACCCCTAAAACCCCTAAAACCCCTAAAACCCCTAGAACCCCATAAGCCCCAAACCCCCCTTAACCCAGCACTACTGAAGGCCCGAGTCGTCAGCCGGCCTGGCCTTGACGAAGTCCTCGTGATCGGGGATTTCACAGGCTGAGGGCTTTGGGAGCATGGGCTCAGGATTTGTCGTGGAGTTATATAGGGGATTAAATGGGGTTTAATGTTTAGGGTTTAGGGATAAGATTTTAGGGTCTAAACCCCTGAAAGGGGGGCTATATAGGGGATTATATAGGGGACTACTAGAGGGGTTATCATGGGGGATACTAGGACTCATTTGGGGTTAATGGTCTAGGCTTGGGATTTAGGATTTATGGTCTAGGGCCTGGGATTCATGGTTTAGGGTTAAGAGCTTGGGGTTTGGGGCTTAGGGTAACCGGTTTAGGAGTTAGGGTTTTGCGAGGGTTTCACTTTCAGAAATTCAGGGTTTAGGGCGAAGGTTCAACTGGGAGTTTTGGCGGCACACGCACAGCACGCGAAGGCCGGTGTCTAAAAAGAGGCTGCCGCCGTACATGGTTTCGAGCTCGCACTCACCATCAAGCCAAAATGATGCAGGAAGATTCTGGACAACGGAAAGGTTTCGGAACTGGGGGGCCTCACGGTGCTGCTAAAACCTCCATAAGAGGGTCCGGATAGCTGAGTTTGGCTTTTGTTGATTGTCAGAGAGTTGGCAAGTAGGAGCTTGCATTTAGTCACTGACCTTTCGAGCATCAACCACAAGCAAGTCCATGCCTGGGTGCTGAAGGCTGTTAAAGCTTACGCGGAACCTGCGCCACACCAGCAAAGAGTTAAATCATGCATGAAGCTCGCCCATGCGGCAAGCAACGGCCCCGACAGGACAGCGTGGATAATAACAAAAGTCACCTGTCGCTACATTGTTGATGTCAGGATTCTTAAATCAACTTAACAACCAAGCTGCACATGAACTCGTACATGACAGCATCGGTAATATGCGAGGCATGACAGGCCGCATACTTATAGTCCCCCTTAAGTAGATAGAATATGATTTTGGGTATATTTTATTGAGATTCCCATATACCCCATATTCTATCTACTTCAGGGGGACTATAAACCCTAAACCCTAATCCCTAAACCCTAAACCCTATATTCTATCTACTTAAGGGGGACTATACCCTTGGGCCGGCAAAGACATGGACAGAGAGAAGGCCAGGCATTGCACCCGCAGCAAGCGCTTCGCAGGAAAAAAACAGCCAGCACGAGGATTAATGAGCAGGAGCCTGGGTAGGCCCCTGGAACGCAGGCAGTGAGGGTTCCCAAACAACAGCTTTGCGGGGTTTTGCATTTCCAACACGACAGACAGATGCTTGCAGGGGGGGCAAGGCAGGTGCAGAAAAGGCAGATACAGAATGCAGAATTCGAATATTAATTCCTGTCTTTCACAGCCCCGATCACTCGAATTCCACGCATTGCCCAAAACTGCATACAGCACGAGGGCATTTCAGAAACTTGACCCCCTCATCATAGGGTGAGGCGAACGCCTTGAATCCTACGATTTTTAGCCTTTGACTTAAAACCCTACACCCCACAACCTTTTGACCGTGACTCTGAGATCCTTGGCCCCTAAGTCGGTTGTTAAGACTTGTGGCAGGCAAGATAGTGGGGTGCGGCACTCAGCCGATCATTCTGGCAGGGAGGGCAACGGAGAAATTTAGGCGGTAGGAGGCATGTAAAGCCAAAGAAGTTGCATGTTCAACTGAGCTATAGCCTAAACTCCTTCAAGTAGGCGCTTGTTGGAAACTTGCGAGTACACCGAGAAGTTAGAAATTTAGCAGCTTAGCATTTAGGGCAGGGAGGAAGCTACAGATGCCAGGCTTAGGGTTTTAGGGTTTAGGGTTTAGGGTTTTAGGGTTTAGGGTTTAGGGTTTTCGGGTTTAGGGTTTAGGGTTTAGCGTTTAGGGTTGAAAGGCTGATGCCAAAGGCGTTTGCAGCAACTGAGGTTTTTAGGGAGTTCCCTGAAGTAGGGTCCCATTTTTTTGCCCACCAGATATTAGGTGCCGTAATAAAATTTGTAACCAAAAGAGGCCATAAATTTGAGGATAACCCCCTTGAATTGAATGGGAAAATTTGGAATCAACGCTGCTGATGATGCTGACGGGGGTGGTTAGTGCCATCCGCATAGATGGGCCTCCGTTTCTCACCTCTTGGGCTCCCCCGAATAACGTTCATGTAAATTCTTTTTTCTATGTTCACTTACTGGTGCTTAGTCGGGAATATGGGAACATAATCCCGATTTAAACCCTATACAATATCATATAGTATTCCCGTATTTCCTAGAAACAGCCAGGAAGTTAAAGTAGTAACATACAAAACGAAAGGAGGCCCGATTCACTCCATGCATTCCATGCTGCTAGCCCCCGAACATGAGCTATAGTCTAAACTCCTCAAAGGGGACCATAGGGATTATTCATGGGGATACTAGGAGTTGAGACTATGGCTCACATGGAGCCGCATGGCGTGCAGTGAGTCCCCTTTCAAGAGTAGCTGCTGTTACAAGTGAAGCCCATGAAAATGGTAGGTGGCGTGATGCAAGCAATACTGCCAAGAGAAACATGGAGAAGGAGCTTCAGAATCACTCTTTTTGTTTGCGCTTTGCTGCCAAGGCTCGACAAGCAGAGCGGCGATGTTCTGTGGACATCTTCGGCGGGGCTGGACAGGGTTTGAAGATTGGGGTGCGCGAATGGGGTTTAGGGTTTAGGGTTTAGGGGATAATTTCAGAGCCCAAGAACTTGCTCAGGCTCTCTAGGGCGCCTGGCATGAAATCGTGCATGTATCTGGAATGGCAGAGCATCCTTCATCAAATCCAAAATTTTGAAATGCATGCTAGGTGGCTTCTGGTTTTGGGCTCAGGTGTGTTGCGTTTTTTTGAGCAGGCGCGTAAGTTATCTGTTCGGGAGCTTCGTTTCTTTAAAAACATGCATGTGGGCTTCATGGTTTTGGGTACTTGAAGGTATCATGTGCTTCCAAGCATTTCCGTCACACACTCTGTCGGTTTCATGTGGACAGATGTCGAAATTTGAGGCCGTGTTTTGGGTTTCCATATCTTTTGCGTGCGAGATGTGAGTTTTCAAATAGGCCACAAAGAAGCCTTACTGAAGGAATTTTGGCCAAAGCAGACATTGTGCGCTCTTGGCCGTGGTGAGGAGTCCGTATCCCATGTCGCTGCAGCGGCCGGCGACCAGCCGATTGTGCCTCTCAGTTGCACATCGGTATGGTATGTGAGTCCATGGAAGGCAAATTCAGATACTCTCCCCCTCAAATTCCCAACAGTTAATGTGTAACCTGAAAGGGGAAAATCCGACTCGCCCTTAATCATCCTTTCAGACTAATGTTCAACACCCTCCCATCCAAATATTGGTAATTCCCCCTAACCAGCTGATTGGTCAAGCGTTACCTTAGGCCAGGCTTCTTAAAACCTGAACAGAAGAAACAGCTGGAGCTTTCAGACTATATAGTAGTTTCCATTTCTTTTCCCTTATCCCCAGCCGCCCCCCATAATGTTGGCCAGGCAGGTCTGCACCCTTCTCGTTTTGTGTTCAGCTTTGCATATGAGCTGCATTCTAAACTCGTTCAAAGGGGGTTGGATAGGGGATTATATAGGGGGTTACTATAGGGCTTATTCAGGGGGATACTTGGAGTTTAGACTACCAGCTCATATGCCTAGCACAAGGGCTGTTCTGAATGAGCCCAACTTTGGTGTAAGGCTGTGAAGAAAAGACGAGGACTGGCAGGACGTCCTCCCAAAACCCCAGATACCCACCACGAACCTCCGTGACCTTGATCCTGATGACAAGTGCATTTCTGTAAATATAACCCAAAATTTACTATATGTAGTTTCCATTTTCTTTTCCATTATCCCTATATAACCCCAATATACTATATGTAGTTTCCATTTTCTTTTCCATTATCCCTATATAACCCCATTATCCCTATATGAAGTCCCAGCATTCCTGAGCTTCAGGCTTTGCGCAAGTGGTTGGACGGGAAATGCAAGGGCCTCGGTTTAGGGTTTAGGGTTTAGGGGTTGAGGGTTTAGGGTCAGTTTGAACCGCTGCGCGACATGGGCCTGCCTAGCAGTGCCGCCTCAGTGGCAATGGGCAATTGATGCCTACAAGCATTGTGGCCTTACCTTGGGTTACTGCCCCCCCTCAGTAACAGTTGGATAAGAAATATAATGTGGTTATATACAGCCCTTAATAG